>JAMKQA010024372.1:0-25416 GCA_024699735.1 Posidonia australis
GAAAACCACCCACAACCACACACAACCAAGAAACAACAGATTATCCATTAATAAACCATTAAACACAATATTACAAATAATACATGGTTTATTAAATAAAAATGGATAATCAGGCCCTGATGTTACACCTATAATTTATCATGAATTTATGATGATTCATGGTGGCATTTATGGCCATAAATGGCATCGTGTGGTTTTAGGTCGTTTTTGACCCCTATGGCTTCTCGAATTTATTTCTCCTTACATGATGAATGGATTTTGGTTTAGTTTGTGTGGATTTGGAGTAGACTCGAGGGTCTACAATATATGTTTTAGTTGGAATTTGTGGTGCCTGTTTTGGGGTTCCGCCCCTTGGTACCATTTTGGGTGATTTTTCGAGTTGAGGCTGGGAGCTGTTTTAGGTATGCCGTTTTTCTATCAGATTTGGTCCTCTAGTTGAAATTTGATTGGCCGAATCTCCTCAATCTACTGTTTTTTCCATGAGTGTTGATCGTTGTGTCCTACTTCGGTCGACTAGATTTATTCAACAGATCGAACCAGGAACTTTTGGTGGACCGGTCTAGTTTTCGGTCAACCATTTTGGGTGCCTGCACCTATTTCGGTCGATCGATTCTAATCGGTATTACAAGCTAGGAGATTGGACCCAATTGTTTTATAAAATGTGATCTCTGTGGTTTTTTTGGATTGGTTTGTTATACCCATTTGAGATGGGATTGTGGGCCTGCAGTGGTGGTCTTGTGAAACACTTGATGTGTCGTTTAATCAAGGTTTTTGAATGAGTTTCCAAAGATATAAAATGATTTTCAAAATGGTTTAAAAGTGATATGTTGGCCCATTTCGGAAATTGGTTTTCCTGATTTTCTATGTGCGGACTGAGACACCGTGGGATCATGTCGACGAGACTAGAGAATGTGACGACATTCTTGGATGGTCGGGTGCGTCTCCCTAGTTGAGGTCCGAGGTTGAGATACCTAGGGCTAATAGTTGTCAGGTCTTGGAGGTGTGAGACTCCCTGACTGTCATCTTCAGGCTAAGGTTGTGGTCCACAGGTTGAAGTGTCTTGTGGCATGACGGGGAGGTATGATACTCCTGTTGTTGCTGTGAGCACTTAGGCTCAGGTGTTGTCGAGTGTGGAGGTATGACACTCCCTCCTGAGCACCATATGGAGGACGCCGTGACGAGGTGTACCCTGTGGTGGCAAGTGCAGATGGGACACATGCCCCGTAGTTGGTAGCGTCTTGAGAGACAGGACTGCCTTCCCAAGAGGAGTTAGTTTTGTGAGGGTTCTCCAAGTGGGAGAATCACAGGATGGCACATCGTGGCAGTGCAGTGCACCCCAGTGACTACTTGAGGCCAGAGTTGGGTGCCTGGCGTTGGACTTCCCGACTCACTGTATATGGTTTTGGCATTGAGGGCCTTGTTTGTGGTTTTGGGCTAGTAAAGCCCTGTTTGAAGTTTTAGCCGATGTGAGCCACGTTTGCTGTGGTTTTCGACCTTGTGGGCCTAATTTGTGGGATTTTAGAGAAAATGATTGCGAAATAATTTTATGGAAAACTTTATATATATTTGTTTTCCACTGTTTTCGAGGGGTGCGTGTTGGGTGACTTTTGTCACTCACGTTTTCTTCGTGGTTTTGGGTTGCAAGTGCAAATATGTAGATGAGTTTTAGCATAGTGCATATAGTCCGAAGTCTCGTAGCCGCACAGTTTTAGCATAGTGCAAATATGTAGTTGATATTTCTTTAGCTTTTAATTTCCTATAATTTAATTATTTTAAATTTTTATGGGAATTAGGGGCGTTACAGTTCTAGTGCTCATCCTTTTGGAAAGACAAAAGAATACTTACTAATCTAGAGTGAGAAAGATGCTATAGAGTTATATGTTCTTGACAATTGCGATAAAGTCTCACCCTTTGTTGAGTATTTATCACTATCTTTTTTGATATGTCCATTCAATAAATTTAAATAATGTATTATCTTACTATGTTCTAAATTTTCAATTACAGGCAATTAAGAGAATAATTAATGGTCAACCATCCTAGTCTAAAAGATGATGATATCTTGGACTTATTCAAGAAGGCATTTCTTGAGTGGTTTAGATGTCATGTAAACCAACTTGATCCTAGTCCTAAGCAAAAGCTCTTAAAAGACTTAGCTTAAGGTCCTATTTTCCAAGTAAAGTCATATGGAGTTTGCTTTACAAATAGGTATCGATTTCACACACAATAATACAATAGGGGATTGACTTCTCAAAATTCAAGGATTATAGTGAAAGGATCATGTTGTGGAGAAGACCATATTGACTATTATGATATCTTAAAAGAAATCCTCTAGTTGAAATACTCTAGTGCAAATAAAGTGATATTGTTTCTTTATGATTGTATGACCCTAAGGAGGGAGTCACATATGACTTCAGGCATGATATTGTAGACATTATACCAACTAAATACATGAGAAGATTCTTGTCATCTGTGTTAGCTTCACAAGTTAATTAAGTCTGTTATGTGCCTTAAGTTTCAAGAAAGAGGAAGAAAGATGAATCTTTCAATGTGATGAAAATAAAAGCACGTACCTACATTGTTGTGGCCAGTGAAGCTACAAATAACAAGTTTGAAACTTGCATCAACTTGATTACGAGTCTCCACAACCGATAATTATAGATAATGCTCTTAATCAAGTTTCTGTAATTCCACCAAATTCAATGTTGTGGCAAATTGAGGATGAAGAAGGAACATTTGTAGAAGATGAAGGTGAAGACGATGAAAAAAATGTACAAGAAAAGAGTGTTGACTATAGTGATGAAGACTAAAGAGATTTTCTAGTCATTTTGGTATATACCTTTTTTATTTTGCACTTGCATTCTATAGATATATACTAATGGTGACACATTGATCTGTTATTTCAATAATTTTTTGTTTTTGAATTTTGATATATACTAACTAATTAAGATGATATAGAACACTAACAAATTAGATGACAGGTTCGTCATGACATTCTTATTCTACATTATTTCCCTTCTTGTGCTTGTAAGTATCACCAAGTTCCTTGTTTAAATTCACTTGTGATTTTCATATTAGTTCCATATTTATTTAGCAAATTCAATGAATCTTACATGAGTATTTTCATGTATTGTTTACGATATTAGATGACCCGATTTAGTAGAGGTGGTCAATGCTCCAGTTGATTCAGTGGATTTTTTTCATTAGAGAATCAAAAGGTCAATCCTAGTATTTTCACAAGCACTCAGTTTCTTGACTACATCTTCTCATAGGGTATGCCACTTCCTAAAGCTGGGTGGACACCTCCGACCACTTTGATTCAGACTCCCACCTCTCCTCCTGCAATTAGGCACAATACTACTCCTCAGTTTACTGTTTCACATTAGGTCCAACTTGAGTTGTTGTCTCCCTCTCCAAAAACAATAAGGAATTAATATAATGAAATTATAGTTTTTAAGTCTTGATATTAAATATACTTACTGACATATGTGTAATTTTAATGAAAATTAACAAGAACAACAAGAAGAAGGAAGACACACTCAAGTTTCTCAATGTAACACTTGAAAATTCATTTCCTTGTAATTATACATTTTAATGAATTTTATTAAGGGTGGGTGTTACTAGCATGAAACCCATTTCAATTAATTCAATCGTGTGACCATGCCGGTGGAACCCTGCACAACTCCTCGGTGCATGGAAACACACGAGGAATCCCGTTATGGTCATGGTAAAGATGGTGAATCCAAAGGAGTCTAGACTCAAAAACACCAAAGAAAGATAAGAAAAGGATGAGGAAAAGGAGTCGTCACCTAGTCTTTTAATGGAAAGACGAGGAAAACCAAATGCAAAGAAAAAGACCAAAGAAATCAATGCAAAGAAACATATGTGTGCTCCGTGCTAAATGGATGAAGTGCGTAACTCAATGTGGGCCAGATAAAGGGTAAGGATTCTTGTTACGCATGGAGAAGGTGTTAGGCACCCCCATGCGCCCAAAGAAATGGGTCTTTCAAGGTTCCTTGCTTGCACATGACCTTATGTGTGTTTGCTTGTATACTTCTAATGCACATGCCTAAGATGAATGCGAAAACATGACAAATCTCTAAGAAAACAATGAATAAAAGAGAATTGATAAGGAAAATAATCCAAGGGAAAATGTAGGCATTGAAAATGCCGCTTTATTATACGCCCTTGGGCGATGAGAAAAATCGTGAAAATCGAAAAGGTTCAAAAAGTGTTACGCAAATCTGTGGAAACTAGGGAAAATCCGAGAAAAACAAATAAGAGAAAATAATCCTCATTCAGGTCCATATCGGCATTATCAAGCCTTTTAATGTACGTCCTTGAGCAATAAATTCTCAACACAAATCATAAGATCATGAAAATCAAAAAATATGGAAAAAAAGAAGATAAAATTGCAAAGGAAGGGCATTTTTGGCAAGTCATGCCAAAAGATTAAATGCCCTCGAATTAAGTGGGGATTCTTAAGAAATCCAGAGAAAAACTAGGAAATCATAGATAAGTTAAATCAAGAAATCAAGAATCTGTTATAACTGCCTGGATCTCTAGGCTCCACACCAACGATTTTCGTCAACTAATTCCGTTAGTTGAAACTGTCGCCTGTAACCGCCTACCACGCTCCCCTGAAGTCATCACCAGCCTTCACCACCATCAAGAACCGCGTGACCTGCCATCTGACCAGTGGCTAAGCTCCGATCGAATCATGAGTCTTTCAGCATGCATTGCTTGAATGTTGCCTGGAGAAGTTGACGGATGATGTGTGGAAGGCTCCTAACCGTCTGGACTGGAGAGTGTCACCGTGAGCTTCTTTCCCCGTCGACATCACCAGAGAAGACTATGGTCGACTTCGACGGACATCGGCATGGCCAGAGTGAGCAGTCCCAGTAGCTACGAAGCATGCTCGAGTGATGACGAAGCCTAATCGGCGATCACGCTACCAGACAAAGGCTCCTACTGTCCCCCTCTCCAAGTTCGTCGACGAAGTCTCCAATGCTCATGAAGCTACACCGTTGTTCTCTGCCAAAGATCAGGGAGGAGCAGAGGCAGAGGAACGAGCGTCGAAAGGGCCGAGGTGAGGGAGCAGAGCAAGACCGCTGGCTTCCCCGTAGAAGACTAGACAGATTCTTCCATCTGCCTCCTCCATCAGCTCTGGCATCAACCGTCCCCGTATGAGGGCGTCAAGCACTGTCCAGAGCACAAGAAGGAAGGGGAGGCAAGGAGAGGAAAGAGACGTGCATGTCGGTTGAAGAAACTATCAGTTCTCCTTCCCGAGCTACGTCTCCAGATCAAAGAGGAAGGAGGAGGAAGAGAGCGTCAGGAGCTGACTCCCAGCTTCCCGTGCGCTCAAACTACGGTTAAATGACAACAGAGAGGAGAGGGAGGCTTACCTGTGATGTGATGGATGTCGTCGAGGGCCTCTGCAATCTCTAGAGTGGTTGAGAGTGGCTAAGCTCATCGTTAGAGGTAGCAGAGCTGGAGCCGGATCATCGAAGGAAAACCGGAGTTGGGATGTGTGGGAGCTGGTTGCAGTGCTGGAAATTCTCTCCGATGTCCCCTCTCGCATGGAGTGAGGGGTTTAAATAGGCGCTAGAGGTGAACTGAGGTCATGGATGTTTAATGGTCTCTGACGAACGGTGTTGATGACTTCAAGGGGCTTGAAATGGTGAATTCACTACCGGATTAAGGGCACAATGGTCCCTGGAGATGAAAGGAACGAGGACAGGTTCAATCCTGACCATCAATAGTATAAAATCAAGGAATCAAGCAGTAGCAGAGACTCTTCTACCCTTCAGCACTAAATAGGGCATTTCGCCTACTGTATCCGCCACTTACTTTCGCTAGATATATTTGCCACTCACTTTCGTCACATATAACTATTTGGAACTTCCGCTTGACCCAAGAAAAGTTAGTCAGGTAGCCTTTAAGCCCATTAACCATTCACTGAGGAACAATTGGAAGCCAATGGCAATCATGAACTCTATCAAGGCACCTCCAAGATCACACCTTCTTTCCTTTGGCGTTGTTTATACCTTCTTGTAATATCTAGGGTGTCTATAGATGCCCCTCCTTGAGCGAGGTCAAGGGTAATCGAGACCCCGCCCATATCCATGGGAGCGTGAGAGGTTAGCACGTCCTTAAGATCAAGGGGGCATGGTAGGACACGAGACCTATCAACCAAAAAGACAGACATTTGACGGATGTCATCTAGGTAGCTTGGGGTACTAACCCGAAAGGATTGGTCTAACCCACTTGGGGTAAGAACAAAGGAGCGCACCATAGGCTCCAAACTTTTTGAGCAAGAATTGAATGGGGCATGGTAAGTTTCGGACCTATCGATCGAAGGATGGTAAGTTTCAAACTCATCGACCAAAGAATGGTAAGTTTTGGACTCACTGACTGGAGAATAGTAAGTTTCATACTCACTGACCGAAGAATAGTAAGTTTCGGACTCACCAACCGAAGAATGGTAAGTTTCAGACTCACCGACCGGGATGTGTCTTTGAATTTCGTCCTCTCAGACGAGAATCAAGGAGACGAGAATGAGCGTCTTTGAATTCGATCCTCTCAGACGAGAATCAGGGAGACGAGGAAAGCGTCCTTGAATTCTGTCCTCTCAGACAAGAATCAGGGAGACAAGGATAAGCGTCTTTGAATTCCGCCCTCTTAGACGTGAATCAAGGAGACGAGGAAAGCGTCTTTGAATTCTGCCCTCTTAGATAAGAATCAGGGAAACAAGGAAACTGTCTTTGAATTCCATCCTCTCGGACGAGAATCAGGGAGACGAGGAAAGCATCTTTGAATTCCGCCCTCTTGGGCGAGAATTAGCGAGACAAGGATAAGTGTCTTTGAATTCTATCCTCTCAGACGAGAATCAGAGAGACAAAGATAAGTGTCTTTGAATTCTACCCTCTCGAACGAGAATCAGGGAGACAAGGATAAGCATTTTTGAATTCCGTCCTCTTGGACGAGAATCAAGGAGATAAGGAAAGCGTCTTTGAATTCCATTCTCTCAGACAAGAATCAGGGAGACGAGGAAAGCGTCTTTGAATTCCGCCATCTCAAACGAGAATCAAGGAGACAAGGAAAGCGTCTTTCAATTTCGTCCTCTAGGACGAGAATCAGGGAGACAAGGATAAGCGTCTTTGAATTTCGTCCGCTTAGACGAGAATCAGGGAGACGAAGAAAGTGTCTTTGGGAGACGAAACCCTAAAAAAGGTCATGTGTCAATATTGACAAGAGAACACAGATTGTGGAGCAACTTATTGCAATTCAAAAGTATAGGGGTTAATATGTAAATTTCCTGCAATGAAGATCTTCACATGCTTGGATAATTCACAGCCTTGCACAATGTTGAAGAATGATTCTTGGGAGTTGGAGAAGAGCTCAGGACCCCTTGGCATATTCTGAAACTTCTCCGGTGATGTGCACAATTTCTATAGAAGTATAGGGGAAATACTGTAATTTTCCCAATTTGTACTGTTGACCATTTTTGGGGACTCAGACATTTCGCCAAGATGTCCTTGGATCATTGTGTACAGATGCACGTGATTTTTATCACTGCTCTGCAATTTGAAAAGGTCAAGGACTTGGATGTAGTTTGTGCGTAACTTTTGGACTAAACGGCAATTTTACTAGTCTACTAGGCTTCTTTAACAATTTTTCAATTCTTGAGGCCATGTTGGAAAATTTCAAGTTTTTATAACATTATTTCGACGTGCAATTCCCAAGCAGAGGGCTGATCGCAATTTTACTGGGTAAATGGTATTTTAACCCCTAAAGTGGATTTCAAGGGAGTTTCTTCCAGGAACCTTGGGAGATTCTTCTCTGGTGGGCCCCACTGCTTGTATGAACTTCAGCAACTAAGCCTACATGAACCGGGGAGCTCATGTTCTTGCAATATTCTCAATGTGCATTTCTATGTAAAGAGGAGGGCTTGTTTGCAATTTTTTTTCATTTCAATTGAAATGAAAAAATTACTTGCGTCATTCCTCCTTCTCCTTCCTCCTTTCTCCGACGACTGCACCTCTTCTTTCCCCTCTCATGGCTAGGGCTTGGTGAAGGAACGGCCGGCGAGCTCGACCGGAGGAGCACAACGGCACCTGGGCGCGGAAAATGGTGGCGACGCTAACTGACAGCAGCAAGCGACGGTGTGTGGATTGCGAGGAGGACTGTGACATGGTGAACCCAACTGAAATGGTACGCCCCTCCTCTTCCTCCTTGTTTTGTTTTTTCTTTTTTGCTATTTTCCTTTATGCTCATCATCTCCACCTCCCTACACGACGGACAGCCATGACCGTCTGGGCCATCGTTGCTGGTGGTCTAGTCGACGGAGGTTGGAGGAGTTCACTGGCTCGTCGACAAGCACGTGTCAGTGGGCTGATGTAGTGGCCTGAGGCTCGCCGTGGACACGTCAGGCTCGCCAGAGCTAGGGGGCTGGTCATGGTCGGGGTTCCTCTTGTGTTGACGGCACACGACCGTGCAGGGGTTGAATGGGCAAACTGGGTGTGCACTGACGACCTTGAGCACCTAGGCTCACTTTCCAGTCTGCTTATTAAGATAAACCATCATGCCTATGAAGCCATGGTACTTAATTCTATTATGTTGTTCAAGTGTATTATTTGTCCTGTCTTGAAATTTTTGTATCATTTGAGTTGATCACGAAGAAGCTCTATACCTTATCATTTTATTTTGCAGCATATCATGCCTTGTTGTGACTGACTTCCTTTATTTATTTGTAACTTCTGGATATGCCTGTTTAAACTCTCTATTGTGGCATGTCCTTTTTGACCCCTATATGATTTATTCTGAACAAACTTGAGTTGTTGTAAATAAACCCTAAAAGGCTTGTTTTCTAAGTGCTTGGACCCTGACTTGATTCAATCGAAATAAATCCCCTAGCGTTTGGAAACATGTCATCTGTATTTTGTGCCATAACTAGTAATTTGATTTCAAGCTGATTTCATCAAAACTATTTCACCCCACTCTTTCTCTGGGTAGCATATGCACGCATAATTCTTCCTGAATGCCCTCAGCTTGGGTGCAACCCCTGTTTAATTGTGCCTGACCTTTGATAAACTACTTGTACCTTGAATTGTGCCTACTTCTTTTGCAATTTCGCTGAATTTTTATCGCTCTTGACTGCTTTATTTTGTTCTGGCCACCATTGCATATTAACTTGGCTATTCTGTCTTTACTTGCAGTCCGACTCAAAGAGTGGTGGAGATGACACACAAGCGATCTAGGGTACCTCTAGTTCCCAGACTTTGACCTTGGGTATGGTCAGGGAGTCACAGACTAGGACTGTTGGCCGGAGCCCAGCCACAGGTTCGCGATCCCTAAGAGCGTCTGACTCTCAAGCTCTCACTTGTGGCCTTGCTCCGTGCTCCCAATCGCAGGCTTCTATCTCAGAGTCTTCTGTTTCTGCTTGTAGACCCAAATCTGCTTCTGGTTCCAAGTTGCTCTTTCCTGGTTCGCAGTCTTTAGCTTCCAATTCGAGGCCCTCTGCTTCAGTCTCCTAGTCTCGGGCTACCAACTCGTGATCTCGGCCTATCGGTTCCCGATCTCGGGCTTCTGATTCGTAGGGTATTGCCGAGCCTGAAATTCCTAAGGAAATATAATCATAAACAATCCATTTTCAGCATTTGACTAAATGAACTGTAGAAAATATTCCTTGTTTTATGCATGAGGTTGGCGACTTCTGGAGTCGACTTTTGGACCCCGAGCATATCAGCGAGAAGTCCTCATTCCGAGTAACTATTTCCTTTGCCTCTTGTTTTAATTAACACTCTTTCATGATGTTCTAACTCTGCTTGTGTTTTGATTTGATAGGTTAGGGACGCCAACCGCACTATGCGGTGCCACTAGTTGCCCATGCTCGAGCACTTCCGCCGGCTTCCCGTTGTCCTACACAACTTCCTCCTTCAATAATCACCATTTGGTCATTTTCTGCATATCTCGATAATGCACAGTCACCACCAGTTCTTCCAGGCCTTGGTGGAGCGCTAGAGACATCAAATGCACACCTTTCATCTTCCATTTGGTGAGCTAGGGATCCTGTCGAAGCACTGAGCTCTACTGATCGGGTTGTGCTTTGGGGTGGAGCCTATTGCTGGGAGGACAACTCAGAGCTTTTTCCAGGTCCTGACATTGCTTGGGCGAGACCCACCAGATAGCAAAAGGGCTTCCTTCAGCTTCACCCTTCAGTGGCTGCGATAGTGGCACTTGTTTTGGCTAGATCCTGCTCCCAGGACTGCTGAGGCAGAATATGTCCTTCACCACTTTCTTCTAGAGTTGATTTATCTAATTTTCTGCGACACCTCCAATCACTGTGTACATGTAGATTGGCTGATCTACATAGTAGACCTAAGCCAGCTGCACTTCAATGATTGGGGTAGAGCTAGTTATGCTCACCTTATCCGGGGCTTAGACCTAGTGGTTTAGAAGAACCACCGCTCTTATATCGGGCTATATCCTCGTCTGACAGTAAGCAACCTTGTTATTCTTTTTGTTTCAATTTGGTCAAATATAAACTACACATTCTGACTTGCTTCTTGTGTTTCACAGTATTGGTCAATGGAGCATGTATTTCGGGGACACTATTGCTACCATCTCTGTCGGGAGATGCTACCTCTTCCTTGCTAGTTGTGCAAGCTAGACCACCAGGTCGCCTCTGGCGTCTTCTCATATGAGGCATACAGATATCTACTTGATTTGCTGAGTATCGAGGATGTAAGTTCACCCTTTCCTCTGTTTAATTCACTGTTATTACTTCTTTCTGTTAATTTTCAGAAATTCCTGTAAATATGCTTAACATCTACTTTTAATATTCTGTGAATATAAGTGAACCTTCGTCCTTTTTCCAGGTTTGAGGGGTATGACTGGACTCCCCTTAATTCCGTTAGGGAGTTGACTCACTGATAGGTTAGATTTACTGTCACCAGCACTATGTGTACTACTTGCTTGGGGAAGTGCAGCACCAGTTTACAAATGAGTTCTACATCCCAATTCCTCCTCCTACTGACATGGGCTCAAAACCCGTCTCTCGGGCAATGACGAAGTTCCTAAGGGCTGAGGCTACGACTGTATGGAGCAGATATATTCTTCGAACAGTCGCTTATGAAGATTACCTAGAGTGGTTTCGTCGTGTCGGAAAACCATATTTGTTTGATGTCGACCTCCAGGAGAGTCAGCGTGGCAAGTGGTTCGGTGTTGAGTGGGCCCAGGTAAACGACCTCCTTATTGTGGACAGTTGGTGTGTCGATTTTGTAGATTTCTCAAAGGATATAAAATGTTTTTTCAAGAGATATAGCCCAGTTTGGAAAGGATTTCCGTGTTTTCTGTGTAGGCCATGAAACCGTGGCTCGTGCTGGTTGGACCAGGAAATGTGATAACATTCTCGGATGATCAGGCACGTCACCCAAGTTGAGGTTTGGGACCAAAATACTGTAGGCGAGTATTCATCTTGTCTCGAAGGTATGAGACTCCCTAACTATCATCCACGAGGCCGAGGTTGAGATCCATAGGTTAAGGTGTTATCTGGACCTGGAAGTATGATACTCTGGTTGTCACCGGAAACTGAGGCTCAAGGTACAACCAGGTGTGGAGGTATGACACTCTCACTATCTGGGTACCATGTGGAGGATGCCAATAAAGTGAACCCTATGGTGTTGGCTAGGGCGGGTGTTGCACGTGCCCCATTGCTGGTAGTGTCCTGAATGACAGGACAGTCTTTCCAAGTGGGGTTGGCTTCATGAGGGTTCTCCAGGTTGGAGGATTTCGGAACGAAATCACTCCTCACAAGGTGGTGGGTCCATGGTAGTGCAATGCACCTTAGTGGCTGCTTATGGCCAGAGTTGGTTACCTGACGTTGAATAACATGACTCAATGTGGTTGTGTTTTTAGCCAGTATGGCCCGTGTTTTGGTGATTTCTACCAGTAAGGCCCGGTTTTGTTATACAAATGTTTTTCCCATATGTTTGTGGCTTCAAAAGAAAAGGAAAATGTTTTGAGAATGAGATTTGTAGATTTAACCATTAGGGCCCTGACTGCGAGACTTAGTGGATTTGGTGAAAATGATTTCAGCATGGTTTAAAAGAAAAAACTTTGTTTTGTTTTCTAGGTTTTTCATGAGGTGTGTGCTAGGTGACTCTCTAGTCACTCACACATGTTTTGTGTAATTTTTAAGTTGTAGGTGCAGGCAAGCAATAATTGGTGAGTCTAGTGTATATAGTTGAAGTCTCGTAGGCACACACACAAGTTTCTGGTTGTTAGATGCTTTTAAATTAGCCTTTAATTTCCTGTAATGTAGCATTTATTTATTGTTGAAATTATATAGGCTAATGTGTTTGTGTTGGTAGCGGGCACAGGTCGTTACATGTTACTTCTGGTCATTGGACATCAATGCTATTTTTATTTTAGTATATGCTACTTCTGGTTGTTGGACATCATTGCTTATATTGCATATGAAATTGTAGATGTCAAATAATACGTTTATCAATGTTGATGTTACAACAAAGGTATGCAAGACAAGGACCAAGGGGAAGGAGAGGGTAAGAGAGGGTGAAGATAATTTTGTGAAAGCTAACTAGACTGATGAAAAACATTTGATATGACTTCATATTTACTTGGACAAGGCAAAAAATGGTAACAAACCAGCCACTACTTTAAATGCACAAGATTATGCAGACCTCATTTCCAAATTTGAAGAAAAAACTGGATGTGTATATACTCAAAGTCAATTTAAAAATCATTGGGATGCCACTAGGAAGGATTGGCAAAATTGGACAACATTACATTTGCAAGCTAGGGAAGGTTGGGATGGTAAGCTTAAGAATCAAACAGATGAGTGGTGGTCTTCATTTTGTTTGGTGAGTTTGTTATTCAATTGTAATAGGTATTTGTTTAAATTTTGGTCATGTATGTTATCTCATTATTATTTCTTTCAATGTAAATAGGTTCACCTAGGATCGGAAAAGCTTATGCATGGTTATGTGCTACCACATGTTCTTTTACTAGACCTTCTCTTCAAAGGATGCACGGCAACTGGTGAGGATGTGTATGTTCCAAGTGCAACACCAATTGATTCTACTGGAGACAAGGATGACTACATGAGTGTGGAAGAAGATGTGTAAAGGAACAAATCATATAACAATAGAAAGTGATATAAATAGCAAGAGGAGTTCACATACTGAGAGTTCTAAAGGCAAGCATAAGAAGGCTTCAATAGGTTCACATATTGACAAAGGCTTTGACAAAGTGTGTATTGTGCTAGAGAAAAAGAACAAGTTGGTTGAACATTGGATGGATTTGGAAGCTTTTGAAAAGGAGAAAGAGGTTGCATATTCTGTGGATGCATGTTATCACAAGTTGGAGGCAATAAGAGTTTTAATTGATGAGAATGTTTATATGTATGCAATTGGCCTCTTTGCAAAGTCCTCCAATAGAAAATTATTTGCAAAGATGAAAACTCCAGAAGATAGAGCTCGTTGGTTGTGTTGGACATTTGAAAGACTCCATTGATTGGAATTTTAAGAAAACTAATTCTAATGTGATTTCAAGGACATTTGTTTGTTTTGACTAGACAATCTTTTAATGTTTGTAATTTTGATGAACTAGATAACTTTTTCCCTGTGTACTTAATTGCCATTCCTATCAGGGAGGATCTCACTATTCGTCTCACTATATGTGAAATGATTTTCACTTCATCAGTTAGCTCCTCTTCCTTTACATAGTCAATTCAATAGACCAGGATAGTTTCTATTCCTATACTGCCATTTAGAAAATAAAATTTTACTACAAGAAATTTAGCTATTATTTCATCACTACTCCACTATGTTGGTTATGTTTTAGTCCCTTTCTCCATCATTCTCTTGTACTGATATTATTAAACTACTTTATTCTCTTGTGACAAATAATTATTCTTGTTCCCTCAAGTATAATAACAGATAGGCAAGGTAGCCCTGCAACCTTGACTTCCAGTGAATACAAGGTAATAATAAAGCAGACATGGATCCTTGGGAGTTGGGACCCCATGTTGTCTGACCTACCCATATTGGATGTTCATGAAAAATAAGGTGAGCCCATATTGGATGTTTCTTTATACCAAACTTATGATTAAAATACAAGAATGACTATTTTTTTGTTGTTTAGTGTGGTGAATTTGTGCCATAGATGCCAAGAATTGGTCCATGTCTGTCTGCATTTTCTTCTCATAATATTCGTATCATCTTATTCCTTGTGTTATGCATGCCATGTGCCAGACCATCCATCAATGAAATCTTACTACTCATCCAAGAGAGACAAGTAAGAACTTGCAAAAAAAATCACAAGAAGGCGAATATGGAATCAACCCAAAACCTGATCTAGTTAGGATCCAACTTGTGGTCAGCTTTATTTGAACTTCATATTGCTCACATCATGATTTAACCAAGATATTCGCAAGTGTAGGCTGTGGATTAGAAGTAGGTTTTCCTTGTCAAATTTCAAAATGATTTCCATTTGAAAAGTCAAGCTTGAAATATGAACATTTTCATGCTATGAGCAACAAATAGAACCTCTCTTCCATTTGTTTGAAGTAAATAAATTTGTTTGAAGTAAATAGATCACCCCTTCTATCTATAAATAGAATACAAACCTTTTAACTGCAATATGTTTAATTGCAACAAAAAAATCTGATACACTTACAACACTGATATTCTTCCTCACGCACTTAACAAAATTCAATCCAAACACTTACAACACTTACAAAAAATCCACCAATAATTTCTATTCACTCATATCTATAGTCCAACATTGCTCCCTTGGGACTTCAGCAACTTCTACTCTTGCATAGTGAACTAGGCTTGTCAGGAAGGATGACTGGCTAGTGGAGGAGGAACTCGATGTTGTCGGAGAGGGCTAGGAAAGGTAGGAGGAGCTCAGACATGTCGATGAAAGCAACATCATGATGAGCAGAGTTGCTACCTCCCAATAGGTCTTCGTGGAGATTGCGAGCAGTAGGGAGTTGCTAGACTCGATAGGGTTGTGGACGACAACGAGGAGTGGGAGGAGTAGGAAGGAGGAGATGAGGACCACCACCACTCAGACGAGTGAGAAGTGTCGGAGGAGTGGGAAGGGAGAGCAGGAGGGTTCACACTTTCTTCGTTGACACTTGTGGAGCAGGAGTGGGAAGGTGGAGTGGGAGGAGTGGAAGATGTGGGAAGGAGTAGGAGGCTTCGCACTTTCTTCATCAAAGTCGTAGGCACGACCACCACCACCACCACTCAGAAGGGGGAGGCTTCAATCAAAAGAGGAGAAGGAGAAAAGGGAATCAGAAGAGGGGAGGCGAGGCGAGGGAGAAGAAACAGGAGAAACATGAGAAGGTGAAGAAGGAGGAGAAGGGACCAAAGAAAGTTCTCGAGGGTTTTGTCATTCACAGGGAACGAGGGAAATACAGTCCTTATGTTTCTTACTAAGCGTTTTTACACTTGCAAACCAAATGGACTTCTCATCCTCTTCAAAAAAGCTACAAATAGTCTAGCTTAAGAAGAAGCCAACTTTTCTCAATAAACTACATAAGAAAAAGTGTTTCCAAATGGTGTGATGACACCTACTATCTTGTGATTCACATGAGCCACAGCCAGCTCAGTGTCAAACACCCAATTGGTGCCATTGAATACTTGATTCAATGCACCACATCAAAACCAATTCAACACATAATCCTAGGGTTAAATATGAACCCTAATGTCTATCTAAACTATTAAGGGGAGAGACTTAGTATTTCTAAGTCATATAATCTTTTATATTGAATTATAGCCTAGTGGAATCTTACTATTATTTTTTAGATAATCCCTAAGTCATTCCTAATGATTTTCCTAATTATCATTATGCCATAGCTACCTACAAGGTTAATATAATACTAAACATACTAAAAATCACCTAGAATAAGTCATTAAAGGCTTAAATGTAACTTACACAAAACTTAAAGACTGAAAAGTAATTTCTACAAAATTCAGGGACCAAAAGGTAAATTCTACTGAACTCAAGGACTAAAAAAATTATCATAAAACTCAGGGACTAAAGTGTAATTTTATCATAAAGCTAGGATCCTAAAAGTAATTCACACAAATTTGAGGGGCTAAAATGCAAAATGCCCAAAAACTATTTATCAATTAACCATGATTAAATTTTTGATACTAAAAATCCATTCTTTATCCAAAAATTACAAATAATATACCAAACTGAAGATCTCGATGAACTCTACAATTTGATACCAAAAACACAAAGATCTGACCAACAAATCTCAAGAAATCATCAAGTAAAGCCTACGGTTACTATTCACCCAAACAGTGCACCCGACGTCATTTACGGTCATAAGACTACCACAAATCTTTTAGGAATCTTCCAAGCATCCATACCACAAAATCACACTACTATGCTCCTACAATCTAAATTTGACATTAAAATGAAAGAGTTTACGGGGTGTGTACCTTGATAAGCTGGCGATGGACAATGAGCCCAGCTGAACCTCCCCTCCTCTCCTCTCTTCTTCCCCTTCCTCTCTTTCTTTCTCTCCTCCTTCCCTCTCCTCTCTTCTCTCGCCTCTTCTCTCTTTATATAAATTGCAAGTGGCTTATAGAGGAAGCTTTATAAGTAACTTCTATAGGAAGACTCACAAGTGACTTCTGAAAGAAGATTCACAGATAGCTTACAAAGGAAGTCACGCTTGAGCTGGGCCGTAAACATCCAAACACGACCACACAACTACTTACAGCTCAAGTGGCTTGTACTAGAGAAGATCGGCTACCCAAGCGCTTCAACAAACCTTCATAACCTCGAAACAATCCTAGGGGCCTCCACGAGGGTCCACACAGCATCCCTTACTAAGGACACCAAAATACGACGTCCAAAACTAGATCACAACACCAAATCCACATAAACACAGCTTAAGTCCTGAGTTCTAAAATCTACACTTTCTGCATTAGCAATTTGTGTCAGAAAGGTGCGCTAGTATATTACGCTTGCAATTTACGCTTGACCCACACAAACCACTGGTATCAAATACATGCCTATGTACGTCCAACATAAAACACACCACAATCTGCGTCTAATACCAAGAAAATCAGGAAAACACCTATGAAATATCTAGCTCAAAGTGTTGTTTCGAATCTGGGGCATTACAGCTATAGAGCCTGGACAGCTAGGTGGCTACGCTCAACTGGTTAATGTACTATTTGGCAAATAGGTGTTGCCTATTTTTCACGCTCTTGAAAAAATAGTCCAAGAAAGGTACATGCTTCACTTGGAATGACAAGTGCCATGTAACTCTTGAACAAATTATGCAGCACCTAATGACATCGCCACTACTCTACAAGTAGACCCCAGGTGACAAGCTAAAGTTGTATCTATCCTCAATAGGGAAAGCAATAGCTTTAGTGCTTGTGAGCGAGCAAAATGACTAGAAGAAACCTATGTACCACGTCAACAAGGCTCTACATGGACCAAAGACATGATATATACGGGGATGGAGAAATTGGCATATATGGTAGTGGTGATAGCGAGGCATCTTTGTTCTTGTTTTCAATCTCATTCAGTTGATGTACTGAAACACTACACAAACCAGAAACATTGGGGTGGTTACAAAAGTTGTAGGTAGAGCTCAATGAGTTCAATATCACTTACCAACCTAGATAAAAGCCCTAGCATTGGCAAATTTTGTTGCTGCGCTAACCCATAGGGAGGATAAGCAATCCGAGTAGATGCTACCATGGATGCTACATGTGGACAGGTCATCTATGTCAAACGAGGCTAGAGTAGGAGTCTTGCTAGTCAACCTAGAAGGTACATGTTTTGAGCACACCATTTTGTTAGATTTCCCAAAGTAGAAGCCTATACCTTCTAGGTTGACTAGCAAGACTCCTACATGTTGTCAAGTACAAAGCATTGCTTGCCGGATTGAGAATGGCCAACAAACTCACAGTACAAAAATTAGTTGCACACACAAACTTACAGCTAGTAGTTTGAAGCAAGGCACTAATCTATGACCCAATACCTATCAACGACGAAGCAACTAATGTAGAGCATTGATTATTGTGAGATAATGCAGATACCGAGGTGATGCCCTAGAGAACATCGAAGGTGATGCCCTAGAGAACATCGAAGGTGATGCCCTATCTTGGCTCGCTTCAGCTTTCAAAGGCACGAGTGCTAGCATCGTCTTCAAGACACTTGAGGCTTCTAGTATTTCTAGACCAGTCGTGCAAGTAGCTATGGTGAGTGCTCTGAATGATTGGTGGACTCCTTTGTTATCTTATTTAGAGAGGGGAGTTTTACTGAATGATCCGATTGAGGCAAACATGTCATCTAAAGAGTAGCACGGTATTGTATAATGGATAGACAGTTGTATAAGCACTTGCTTTCTCGCCCATTGTTACAGTGTATCGAACATAATGAGGGGCAATGTGTCTTATAGGAAATACATGAGGGGACATGTGGAAATCATTCAAGTGCATGCTCTCTCACACACAAAGCATTAAAGTAGGGATATTATTGACCTACGATTTGAGCCAACACAGATGAATTTGTGACACACTACGATTGTTGTTAGAGGTTTGCATCCATATGTCATACATCAAGGACTGAGCTGACCCCAATAATCTCACCCATTCTGTTTGCTCAATGAAGGCTAGATTTATTGGGACTCTTTCCATGTGCATTGAGACACTCATGTTTCTTGATAGTAGCCATTGATTGCTTTATCAAATGGATCGAAGTAGAGCCAATGGCCAACATAACAGATTGATAGACACGCAACTTTGATTTTAGGAACGTGATTTGTAGGTCTGGCATTCTACTATCCATAATGATGGACAATGGCACCTAGTTCACCAACCACAACTTTAGGGACCTTTGCTGTGAGTATAGCATCTGACTTAAGTTCAATGCGATTGCTCATCCCTAGGCAAACTGGCAAGCAAAAGTAGGTAACCATGCTATCCTACATTCGTTGAGAATGAAGCTAGAAGGAGTAGGTGATAAATGGGCCACCTCGTTCCTGAGGTCCATTGGTCTTATAGGATGGCCGTGTGAACAGCCATAGAAGAGACACCAGCCATGCTAGCACTCAGAGCGAAAGTAGTCACTCCCATCGAAGTCAAGGTTGCACAACATGAGAAGCACACCAATGTTTCAACAATGTAGTAGCAGTTTTTAGATTCTATATGCGTTTCTATGTTCCAATCCATGTTCATTCCTACATACCAACTTTCAACGTACAATAGTGAGCTGAATGAGAGCACTAAGCATGCTGACAAGGACATGTTGGCAGAGCTACATTTAAAGGCACAGGTCTAGATCGCTACACAACAGTAAAAGATGATCAAGTACAGAAGGAACCACATTTAGAGCCGACCTCTCCTAGTGGGTTACCATGTGCTCAAAAAGACCGAGGCATCCAAGTATGACCTCAATAGAGACAAATTATCCACAACATGGGAAGGGTTGTACATACTCAGTGAGGAGGTCTAGCTGGGCACCTATTGTCTCTACACAGCAATAGAGCCGAACAAGCAAGACAACTAAGACCTCCCTCGCACTTAGAGTATTAACAATTTAAGGAAATATTATCCATAAGCAGTCATGTTCCAAATTTTCCGTAATAATTTACAACAAATTAAATTACAGAAAATTAAAAACTAAATAAAAAATATCAAACTACCAGCTACGGGAGAACTCTCACAAAGCCAACCCCTTCTTGGGAAGATTGTCCTGTCTCTCAAGATGCTACTAGCTATAGGACACGTGTCCCACCCTCACTGGCCACCACAAGGTAGGCCTCCTCACGGCATCCACACACGGTGCTCAGGAGGGACTGTCATATCTCCACACCTGACGACACTCGAGCCTCAGTGTTCATAGAGACAGCGGGAGTATCATACCTCCCTGTCATGCCACAAGACACCTCAACCCGCAAACCACAAACTTAACCCTGAGACGACAGTCAAGGTGTCTTATACCTCGAGGACCAGACGTCCCTCAGCTTCAGGTATCTCGGCCCCTCGACCTCGACCAAGGAGACACGCTCGACCACCCAAGAATGTCGTCACATTCCCTGGTCCCGACGACACGATTTCACACTGTCTCGGTCAACACACAGAAAACTAGGAAAACCATTTTCCAAATTTACCAACTCATCTTTTTTGAAATCATTTTCAAATCTATTTTATATCTTTGGAAATTCTTTTCAAAACCTCGGGAAAATGACACATCAGGTGTCCTAGGGAACCACCACTGACGACCCATAGTCCCATCTCAAAGGGACAAAACAAACCAATCCAGAAAACCCTCAGAAAATCACATTTTATAAAAGCATTTGGACCTTGATTTGCCATGCCAGAAACAGATTTGGTATGCCAAAAATCCTTGGTTCAATAGACCGATTTGAATCAATCGACTGAATCAGGTCAAGGGTCAACACTCAGGTCAAAATCGGTATACCGAAAATGGTTCAATCGACCGAAATCCACTGATTCGATAGACCGTCCAAAATCAAACAACCAAATTTCGACTAGAGGACAAAAACTGACAAAAAAATGACATACTGAAATTGTTAGGTATGTCGATTTCTAGGAAAAATAGAAAATGACTCAACCTCAAACTTCCGAAATCACCCAAAGTAGGACCTCCGATCGGACTCCAAAACAAATACCAAAAATCTCACGTAAAACATAAGATGTAGAGCCTCGAGTCTACTCCAAATCCCAACAAACAAAACCAAAATCCATTCACCATGCATCAAGATATAAATTTGCAAAGGCAGGAAGGTCAAAACGACCCAAAACTCAACTACCACCATTA
The DNA here is from genome assembly GCA_024699735.1 of Posidonia australis. Taxonomy (NCBI): domain Eukaryota; kingdom Viridiplantae; phylum Streptophyta; class Magnoliopsida; order Alismatales; family Posidoniaceae; genus Posidonia; species Posidonia australis. The sequence continues at coordinate 20,848 of JAMKQA010024372.1, forward strand.
ACACCCATAAATACCTCCATAAATACTTGTAAAATCATAATAAATTCTAGGAATGTAAATTTACCTAGATTTCATACAATCCTAGCATTTTCTACTAATTTCATGCTTTCTATACATGGGTTGGAGGTGCGTACCTGCAATGGGCACTCCAGCGACCTAACTCCGACGACACCACGCGTCTACAGCCACTCCATGACCTCAGGGACGCCACTCTAGAGCTCCGCGCACCACCGCACACCACTGCACGCCTCCATCGACTCTCGAGCACACCAAACAAGGGAGAAACGAATGAAAGGAAGAGGAACAAGACAAGGGAAGGGGGAGGAAGAGGGTGGGGGTGAGTGGGGAGAGTGAGGGAGAAGGAGGAAGGCGAGTGAGGGAGGAGAAGGAGATGACGTACTCGATAAGGAGGGAAGATGCATGGAGAAAGAGGAGGAGAGGTGCGAAGGAAGAGTCGTTTGTCGTGCCTTGAATACAAACGGGAAGTGGTAGTTGCATGCATGCACAGTGCAACCATTAGCCTCCCGCACGAGCTAACAACTCATCGCACCAAACTCTCCCACCACCAAGTCCACAATGTGGGCCCCACACAGACCCATAACCGGGCCTACAAGCACAATACCAATCACGCACAGGGACACGTAAACAGAAGTCAGTCCACGAGGTCCAAGTTCAAAAGCACAAAACCACACAAACGAGCCTCAGAACAGTAACACTCATCCAAGAAATAAATTCATAAAATGTAAATAATTACAAAATGAATTTTACGAGTGCTACATAGACACTTGTTTTTTTCCCACTTAGCTTAATTATTAGAACTAATGATTATCCTCATTTTATGGTCTGTATCTAAACTCCTTTGGATGATTTTTTTAATGACCACATGGGTATCTCCTTGAATCGCAAAACCACTTGTTAAGTTCTATATGATAATCAATTATTTCAACATAAGTCCTCAATTAGCAGAGGACTACATGCCCACAACCCCTCGAGCAGAAACCCTTGGTTGGTAGAGGGCGACACGCCCATAACCACCCAAGCAGAAGCCCTCAGTTGGCAGAGGACCACAATCCCATAACACCCTAAGTAGAAGTCCTTAGTTAGTAGAGGGCTACACACCCATAACCCCCCTCGAGTAAAAGTCCTCCATAGGCGAAGGGCTATGTACCCATAACCCCTCAAGCAAAAGTCCTCAGTAGCTAAAGGGCTATGTGCCCATAATCCCCCAAGCAAAAGCCCTCGATTGGTGGAAGGCTATGCACCCATAACTAGACATGGCCCAGCCCGGGCCCGAAAAAAAAAAGTGGGCCGAGCCAGGCCAGGCCCGTCGTGGGTCATGGGCCGTGCCGAGCCTAAGGGTCAGGCCCGTTAAGTAGGCCCATTTTGGCCAAAAAAAACTGCCTAGGCTGGGCCAGGTCGAGCTAGGCTGGCCAGCTAAAAGTTAAAAATAAAAATAAAACAAGGCTGGATTGAGCCCAGCCCATTAAAAATTAAAAAAAAACAAAACCCTCTAGTCTTCTACAAATTTCTTCTAACTTTCAAGTGAAGATTTTGCTGTTTGGCTTTGGATTTCGCCCCGTCTTCTACTCTCTAGTCTCCATGCGACACCAGTTGAGCTAACAACATCAAATTTTTTTTACTTCTAATCCCTCCAAATTCTTTACTTCTAATCTCTCCATTTTTAGGTTTGATTTTTGTGGATTAAGGGTTTTATTATTTTATATTAATTTTTTATTTTAAAATAGAAAATATTGGTAATATTGGTAGCCATGACTATATCTCTAGTATGGAGTCAGATCAACCTCAGTCTATCCCAACACATACTACACAGTCCACAGCCACTAAAAAACCTTGGAAACAAAGTTCTTGGGTTTGGGAGCATCTTACATTAGACCCTATAGATCAAATTAAGTGTGACTGTAATTATTGTAATACCATATACACATGTCCTAAGGGAGGGGGTGTAGGTCATATATCTAAACATTTACAAAAATGTATACCTAAACATAATAAAGATGATAACACAGATTTAAAACAATCGAAATTACAAGTAGGATCTAGTAGTATAAATAATTGGAAATATAATACAGAAGAAGTAAGGAAGGAATAACTAAATTTATAGTACAAGACAAACAACCATTTTCTTTTTCTGAAAATAAAAATTTTGAATCATACATGCAAAATTATTTAAATCCATAGTTTAAAAGTTTTTTCTAGAAATACAACAAGAAATATAATTTATAAAACATGTAAAAAGATAAAAAAGATTTAATTGAAATATTTTTTTAGTTTATTATGTAAAATATCATTAACATGTGATGTTTGGACTGGTCCAAATAATTTTCCATATTTATGTTTAACTGCACATTGGATAGCATAGAATGGAATTTACAAAAAAGATTAATTACTTTTAAAGTTTTTTATCATCCATATACTGGTAAAACTATATCAAATATGATAGAAGATATTACTAAAGAATATAATATATTTTTTAAAATAAATACAATATCATTTGATAATGCATCTAATAATAATATTGCAATAGAATTATTAAAAAAAAATATAAAACCAATATTAAATGGTGAATTATTTCATTGTAGGTGTTGTCATATCTTAAATTTAATTGTACAAGATGGTATAGAATGCATTACACCTTATATAGAAAATATTAGAAAAGCTATTTTATTTATTCAAACATTAGCTAAAAGATATCAAGAATTTAGACATGTATGTGCACAAAATGGTTTAAATATCACTTGTCCATAGCTCTCTCACATCATCTCCATTTTCATCTAACCCATTGCCATCATTCTCAATGTCAATATCAGTCCCTTGCAGCATGTCCACACTCCCATTGACCTCTCTTCCTTCTTCCTCAGTTTCATCCTAGAAAACTAGTTTCAACATTGCCCATACATCTGGATCTTCGTCCAAAAAGAATTTTGATTTATCCACTACAACCAAATCCACCTTTAGCTGTCGAAAAACCTTTGAGATTGGAATATCCACCTAATCCATGATGGTCAACACAACTTTGAGATTGAAAAGCCTTCCAATAGGACTCCATTCCTTCTCCCTCAACTTTTACTTGTCCTTTTGCCACCCTTATATTCTACAACTACTTTGGAACCCATACCGCGAACAACCTTACCAGTCTTTGTATTCTTTTGTGTTACATCCACAAGAATCAAAAGTAAGTCCTCTCTTTCTACAACCCAAGCAAAATAAAGGCTTATTCACCATTATAACTAGCTATAAATCACATTTCACGTCTGTCCCTACATAGATCTCCGATGGAAAGCTCTTGGAGAGGTCTATCTCCACACAGAAGTGAGCACATACTGTAGTAGTTTGAGAGGTGGTAGAAGATGCAAAGGATAGCAAGTTGCTGAAGATCTTGGCCAAGGAAAGAATGAAACCTGGCTTACAATAACATTGTGGCAATGATGGGAGAGACACCCACAATGGTGCAACATCGCTTTCCATACCTGGCCAAAACCATGGTGACAACCGGAACACCTTCAAGACTTGCCATTTCATCATCTATTTTTTTTTCTCTAGTGTAAACCTTAAGGAAATCCACCTCGACAAGAAAATGAACTATAAGATGGCTTTTGTCCACCATTGAGATAGCCACAGCACCCTTGACACCCCAATTTGTCAAACACTTTTGGACCTCCTTAGTATGAAGACGCATGGATTAGAATTTGAAGATCAGAGCATACTTGTATGTTAAAGAGGTCTGAGCAATCACCACAATAGAGCGAATTATCGTTGGTCTTCCAAACTTTACAATATGTTCATGGAAAGAAACATCATCATCCAGTCCCTTATCACATAAAGAATCCATGTAAGAGTGCGCACCAGAACCTCCTAAGACCTCCATTGTAACGCCTTGAATCCAGATACGCTACCTAAATCATAGTATCACCAGTAATTACAATGATTACAGTATAAATCAAATAACTGTAACTAAGTAAGACTTACCTCTAAGAACAATGTGCAGCTAATGACTCCCACTCGAGCACTAGAAATGGACTACACCACCACCTACACCTAAAAACTAAACAAAGTACGCGTGAAGGTCATCTAAGTCACCCAGTAAGTGCTCCACACACAAGCCACGGTGTAGACACCCCAATTTTGAGCTCATTTGGCAGCAGGCTCCTCCGGTTGATTCTCTGGTCGCGACCACCAAAATCCTAGTCCATGTAGGTCCCAATTAGACCCACACTAGCCCACATGACCCAATAAAACACTAAAACCCATTAAAATTCACTGAAAAGCAAACAAAACACTTAATCCAGCTAAAATCCACCTAAAATCCAACAAAACCCTAACAAGAACCCTAAACAAACAAAATCCAATTAAATTCACATAAAAATCCAACCATAATTCCTAATCCAATTAATCCAGTTAAAATCCACTTAAATCAACTTAAAATCCAATAAAACCCTAATTAATCAAATTTTTAAACCCTAATCAAGTAAAAAGAAATTAAAATCCATTAAATAAATAAAAACCCTAATTAAAGTGAAAATCCATTAAAAACCTTAATTAATAAAAATT
>JAMKQA010024373.1:0-25934 GCA_024699735.1 Posidonia australis
TTTGGAATGGAATGGAATGGAATATTTTTATTCCATTCCAGTGTTTGGTACATAAGGAATTGTATAGTGGAATTGCGTATATACCCAAGCTGTAACGAGAATGAAAAATTTATAAAAAAAGATACCAAAAGAATGAAATATACCCAAGCTGTAACGAGAAGTTCCAGTATTGTGCGTGTGGATGGATCTGAATGTCACTGACGAGTGCCCTTCAGCCTCGCCCCGATGGCCTTGAGCTCGAATTTCTTTACATTCCCGGCGAGCAAGCGGAGGGTGGTGTCAAGGACATAGGGTGTGCCTTCATGGGTGAGGTTGGTGCCGTCGACGAATTCCCTGTAGGGGTCCCAGCGGTCAGCAATTGTGCCGTGATAATGGAAGTATTTGATCCTCCGGTCGGTCCTGTGTAGTGTCTTCCCCGCAACATTCTGCGACATGTGAACCCCCATCGCGAATGCGTTTCGCGGCTGAATTGCGTATTTATGGTCTAGTCTGACCCTACGCTTAACGTCCGTGTATACAAGCTTCTCTCCAGCAGCCACAGAAACCAGCCCTCCTCCTCTTCGGCAGCCCTCCTCCTTTCCGACAGCCAACAGAAACCAGCCCTGCTTCTCTCTGGCAGCCCTCCCCCTCTGAGGCCGTCGGTAGAAGGGGGCGGAAGGTTGCGGGAGATGGGGATGCGACGGAGGACTGATGGAGGAGGGAGGGAGCGGAAGGAGGGAGGAACTTTGTTGCAGGAGGTTGCGGGAGAAGGGAGGGAGATCTGCTGCTGCGGGAGGTTGCGGGGGAGGGTTTGGGGCGAAAGGGGGCGAGCTGTTGCTGGAGAAGGGCGCTGTTGCAGGAGAAGGGAGAAGGGAGGGAGTTGCGGGAGAAGGGAGGGAGAATGAGAATGAGAATGAGATATCTTACGTTTTGAGAGGGAATGAAATTTTTATCCTCAATAAGAATCAAATTCCAATCTTTTTTTGTACCAAACATTGAAATTTCATTCCAATCTATTTTTTCATTCCATTCTTTTTTATTTCAGCGTTCATTCTACCAAACGCATCCTTAGATTCTGATTACACAAACCCACGAGTGTTTAAGGAAGAGCCGCTACAGTTGCAGCTCTCGGGAGTTGTTGGGAGTTACCGTAAGCAAACAAAACCCTATTCTTCGACGTCCTCGCACTCGCAGCCCCGATAGGGGAGATAGCGAGGGAGATGGGTCGCCGTTGCGAATTCTGGCTCCCGAACAAAAGACGCTTCTGCGCCAGTTCCCCCCTCCCCAATTCCAAGTACTCATTCCATGCACACTCAAATCTCTCTCTCTCTCTCTCTCTCTAAAACCCTTAAGCCCACTGCTTCTCTCCTTCTTCTCATTCCATCTCCAGGTTCTGCGGCAACCACAACCCCACTGCGGAGGCCCAGCGAGCGCCATGCCCGATCGACCCTTCCCAGTTGAGCCCTCTCCCTCTCTCTCCTTTTCCATCTTCTCTCTTTCCTCACCAACCTTTAAGATTTTTTTTTCCGCAGCTCGGTTCTCGTCCAGAACCTCGAGTCGCACCTGCAGAAGTGCCCGATGAGGAAGCGGGTGATGCAGCTGGAGTCGCAGCCGTTCTACCAGAAGGGCGTCAATGCCGGAGGCGACGATGGGTCGGTGATGGTGCCGTTCGTCAGCTCTGAGGAGAAGAGGAACGCGATTTACGGGATGGATGTGGCCGGGTTTCTTGGGCTTCTCCGTAGGATAAGGTCTGTGCATTCCGCGGTGTGTGGTAGGATACTACGGGAGTCCTACGTTGTGCCTGAGGTTTGTGCCGTTTGGTTGAATCAGCAGAAAGAAAGGTATCAACATGCTTGTTGTAGTCAATGTGTCTCTAGGGCTTGTAAATTTGTGGTCTTTGGTGCGAGAATTTGTTTATTTACTTTTGTTTGTTGTCTATGGAGGTGTTTTCTTTATTGAAACAACTTGTTCTGCAGGAAGTTACCCTTTCAGGAGAAGCATGCCCTGCAGCAAGCTTCCATTCTTGGGAACATGGAAGCGTTTGGGATATTGAAGAAGCTGAAGGGGTCAGAATTTTCAGTGCCTATTGAACGGATGGGCGATGATCGTTTATCTGGAAATGAGGTTGACAATCCAGCTGTTATTGAGTTTGGAGCAGGGAGAGGATACTTAACCCAGATGCTAGCAGATTGTTATGGGATCAATAGAGTGTTTTTAGTGGAGCGCAGGTCATACAAGCTGAAGGTTAGTGTCTCATTTCCCTTAAGGTTCTAAACATTGATTTTGTGTTGGATTTTGATTCTTCGATAGTAGTGAGTGTGTCAGAATCCAGGCAGGGTAAAAACACAGAACTTCATTAAAACTTTTAATGTCAAGAAAGTTTTGGATAAGCTAAAATAAGCAACATTCTACTTCGATTCACTTTTGAAATATATATCATATTGAAAAACACAACATATACATAATATATGATTAAGAACAACAAATTCTTACAACACTTCCCTGGTTGGAGATTTTCATAACTACTAACGTGAATGCATTAACCATCTATGTTATGTTGTTGAATCATCTCTTTAAGAATTTTGTTCTCACTTCATAATACCTAAGTTGTTTTTTTAAATTTTAGATGAGTGTAATTAATTTGATATTGTCCTCATCTTATGTTGATGGGTTTTATTAGCAAAACAAATTTTAGTTTTGGAAGTGAGTGGCAAGAACCTTATATTCTCTTGCTCCAATCCAACAAAGTTGTTGAGTTATCAACTCATTATTTGATTATGCATCTCCACCTTTGTACCACCCATACTTATTTACGCCTAGGCCGGTTTGTCTTCGGAAGCGAAGGCGACGAGCGTTGGAGGTAGCAAAGGCATCGACAAACGTTGAAGGACTATTTGGGTACTCGGCAGCGTTAATGGAGCAAGGTGCATCGATGGACTATAAAAGGGTTTCAACCTCGTTAGCCATTGCAAACAGAGAGAGAGAGAGAGAAGGAGAGGAAGGGGAGAACTCATCAGAGTAAGAGGACCACTATAGGACCACTATAATTTGGGAGCTCGCTAGAAGAGGAGGAGCACCCAAGGTAGCGCTGTGAGGAATCCATCATTGGAGTAAGGTATGCGGTGTGTGTGTATGGGTCATGGAAGTTTTACTATTCCTATAGTTTCATTGAGAAGATGATGAACAATGAATTAGTTTTGTTGAAAAAAAATAAATGAATAGTGATCTTTGTATTGTAGCATGTTTGGATGAATAATTTGTGGTCTATTATAGTTTATTTTGTTGGGTTCGTTTGGCTCTACTATTGCAATAATCCTGTCGTGAATGGTGAACATGGTTGGGTATATGTTGAGATGGACTGTAGAGTTATTTTTCCTAAATGATCGTTGTTGCTTAGTGAAATGATGTAATGTTTTGATCATTTGGTTTTTAGAAGAAAATAAGTGAACAGTAACGTGCTTATGGAGATATTGTAGCATTACTTTGTACAGAAAGTGAACTTTTGATTTATTTTGTGTTGGGTTGCATTATTGGGTTGCGTTGTGAACAATGTTTGTGCTGAAGGTGAAAGATGGAGGGTATTTTGCAATCTTTTGTGTAAGTGTCGTGTATTTTCATAAGAGTTCACATATTGAATGTTTTAAATTATGGGTTTTCTGTCATGTTATTATAATTGTATGTAGGCCCTTGACAAAGTTAGTTCTCATAATATTTGACAATTGCAAATTGATCTAAGAACTGTAGCCACATTATGTTAACAGAAATTGAGGATAAAATTTCGTAAGAAAGCTTGTATTTATTGTTCTTAAATAGAATAGAATTTTATAGACATGTCCTTAGATTTATAAAAAAATTAAAGATTAGTCGATTCAAGTGGAAAAGATAAATAATGTAAGTGTCTCTTGAGTTAAGATATGCAAGAGAAAAAAATAAGATTTTGGCATATGACTCTTTAGAGTAATGACTCTTTAGAGTAATGACTCTATAGGAGGATGTACTGGCCTAATGAAGCTCAGTGTTAGATCCTTTTAAGGACCTCGTAGCAATAATAAGACCATAAAACTTAGATCCATACAGGTTAGTATGTAAGGTTTTCATTAATAAATAAGTGTATAATCAAAAATATAATAATAAGAGTGAGGACAGATTGTATGTGGACTGGAAGATAATGTGATGCTTACGGTGAATGGTTCAAGGGATCCACTAAAAAATTGAAAGAAAAAGAAAGTGAAAACATAGAATTTATTGTGAGTCTGGTTAGATCAGTGTTAGGTTAGGATCCTACTTGCATACTAGGTTTTCTTAAACTCATATTGTGTTGTTGTTTACTGTAGGTAATTACGGATCATAGAAAAATTTTTAGCATGAATTTACATGGTGAATTATGTAAATCAAGCATATACACATGGGACTCAAAAGATCATTATTTTAACTTTAAAGTTCAATTCGAGTCATGTAATAGCAATGTAATGAACAGATTAAGAGATATAATAAATATAATTGTACTTTAACTAGTTTTTTTTATCTGTTTGTAATGTTCACACATTCATGGAGTCTTTATTATTGCTTTCGCTAGTCTGTACATGTGTGGATGTTACAACATGGTATTGGAGCATATAGGATTCCCTTCGTGTATTGAGCCAAGGGTAGTAATACTACTAGGAGTTACTGATACACAAGGTCAACATAATCATGACATACTTTATTGTTTCTTACTACAAGAAGTTTCTGGATGGCAAAGATGATTTATAACCTCAACTTTAGGAGGATTGATGGTGCACATTGCATATATCATATGAAAAGTATCAAGGGATGCAAGAGGTGCGACGTAGGCTCAAAGAAGAGTGGCGAGTTCAACAGGCACAACTACGTATGGAGAGAATGCAAAGGCGATTTGCTAGAGAATGTCGTCGATGAGAGAAGAAAGGTGTCATAAGAAGAGGCTTGAGAAGTGCATACATACTTATCTAAGTAAGTAATGTGCGGAATTTAGCTTCATGGGAGAGCAAGGTTATCAGTATTTGTATAAAGAAACATAGAATATGACAAACTCCAATGATCCCTGCATCTAGGAGGATGAGGAGGAGGGAGTGCGGAATAATTTTCAATTTTATCGTCAGATATCTATATCTTATGATTCTGTAAAGAATTGTTAGTATTCATTATTACATATAGGAATTCCTCTAGTGTAACTTTTGCATGGGTCATTTGTGATTATGATTGTAGTATAGTCATCTTTTTAACCGAGTAGTATAATTAAGATAGCTTTGTAACCACGATCTTTGAATAATAAATAAAGTGGTACTTTTGAGTTAAGATGCTATTTGAAACTTCTTTTGCACATTGTAATTCGAGGGGATGTTTTATTTGGATGCTAGAATAGTATGTCTAAGACATGGAAGGGGTCAAAAAGCACGTTTTGATAATGTTAGAGAACGGGATGGTAGTTGAGAAAAACAATGCTAGTTCATGATGGAATCTATTGGGTAGTTGACTTAAGCATTAGCAATTTAGGCGGTCAGAAGGGAATAGAATCCAACTATGGATTTATTGGAGTGATTTATGAGGCAGAATCTATCAAGCTTTGTAGGTGAGGTGAATTCGGAGAAAGTAGAAAGTTGGATCAGTGACATAAAAAAGATATTCAGAGCAATGAGTTGTCTAGTAGAGTGAAGAGTGGATCTAACTACATATCGTTTACAGAAGAAGCTGAACATTGGTAGAGGGTTCCTTGAGAGATCAAGTTTGAGATAAAAGATACTATTTTATGGAAAAAATTCCTAAAAGCCTGCAATGAAAAATATTTTCTTGAGCATGTCTAGGAAAAGAAGCTATTGGAATTTTTAATGTTGTAGTAGAACAAACAGACTCTGTTTGAGCCTACAGCACACCCAAAGAAATGGTAACTAAGGTAGCATTTGGTAACGTTTATGGAAAAATAGATTATTTTCATAAGTGTGTTAATGCGAAAACAACTATCTAAACTATTATTAGGGTTCAAAAGAGTACATATATAGGGTAGTACATTAAATGAATCCTTAGATAGATATCCAAATACCCTATAAGGTTTAACATAAGATTTAACACTCTCCCTCAAGTTGGAGCATATGGGCCTGTTTGTGCGTAAAATTTGGTAGGAAATAGAATTCCAGAGTTAACAGAATTTATCAGGAAATGGAAAGTAAGAGAAACAGAATTTCCTGTTGACCAAGTTTCCTGTTGTTTGTGTCTATTCAGGGAAACAAAAGAAACTAGAATATAGGTGTTTGTGCTTATCAATAGATTTCAAAGGAAAGCAGACATTGATAATTTCATAATTATTAACTTAAAACTCAATCAAATATCTCTCAAAATATAAATTTGAGTCATACAAAAGTTCAAATAACATTTCAAATTATTAGAAATGAATTACAATAATCAACCATGCTACATAGAATTCATGGTTAATCTAATACTATTATATATTTCTTCTTCTTCGTCCAACTCTTGAACAACTTCTGGAAGATAGGCTTCCAAAATTTCTTCTAAATCATCTTCAAGATCTTCAAGTAAATCTTCACGATCTGCTTTACGAATAAAATTATGAAGCAAAAAACATGTTAAAACAATCTTAGCTTGTGTTTCAAAAGGGAATGGCATGTAATCTCGAAGAATAGCGAAATGATGTTTTACCACTCCAAATGTGCGTTCGATTACAGACTTAATTGAGAATGCCTATAATTGAAGTTCTCTGCAGCATTAGTTGGTAACCGATCGGCATCATACTCACTCAAGTAACACCACGAAATGGACATATAAATTCAGGTCGATTTGGATAGTCAACATCTACCAAATAAAATTTGTCTGAAAAAAATTCAATATTAGTGATTATTGTTTATATATCAAACACGTAACATGATTAAAATTACCTAGAGGAACTTGAAAACTATTTGGTCGAGTTACTTTATCTTGAAGGACACGAGCATCAGCTGTTGATCCTTCTCATCAATTAAGAACATAAATAAATTCCATGTCAAAATTACATACTGTCATAACATTTTGTGCAAGATCACCTTTTCTATTCCTAAATCTTGTATTTTTTTCTCCAAAAATTGTTGCTTTAACATACGTGCCATCGATAGGACCAATACAATCCTGTAAATTTTGTAGTCAAAAAAAAAAAATAATACAATGAATTATCCCAAAGTATAACAAAAACATTAAAACAAAACATTAATTTAAAATATGGGAAGACATTAGGATCATTGCGGATTCTATTAGGAACAGATGGTGCGGGATCAACCAGAAGTTTATCACTCAATTGTAATATAACATTAAGATTGAAATAAATACTGATAGTCCAAATAGAACGACGAAATCGTTCTCTTGTTACACCGTATCTCTGATTTTGTCCAACTGTGACAAGGAACATTGCGAGTTGTTCTTCCACTGTAATGTTTTTACTATCTTTGATCACTCTTTCGGTCCTTAGTAAGTTGCAAAACTTTTAAAAAACATGTTGATTCATTCGATAAATTTTCCTATAATTATAGACTTGATTCGGTAATGAAGGATCTAATAATTTTCTTACATAATCTTGTCCTTCTTTACTATAAATTCGATATGTTGTTATTAAGCTATTATTAAGAATACTTACTGTACCAAAAATAATATTTGACATTGAATGCAATATAGAGTTTTTTTTTCTTTGTATTTCCTCCTCCTCCATGCAACACAACAAGAATCTAGCATTCTCATTTGATTCCATCGAAAGAAAAGCAATATATGTAATATCATTCATTATATAAGACAATCATAATAAATAAAAAACACATGCAATGATTTGAGTTTGTAATTGCCAAAAAGATAAATACAAATAAAAAGTTACCACAATGTGTACCAATAATAATAGTTACCGTAATGTGTACCAATACAAAAAGTAACTTGTACACTAATAATAATAGTTACCGCAATGTGTACAAATACAAAAAGTGACTTGTGCATCAATACAAAAAGTTACCACAATGTGTACCAATAAAAAAAGTGACTTGTGCATCAATACAAAAAGTTACCACAATGTGCCTAAACGATCATCAAAATATAAGTTTCATTTGCTACTTCATGCTATACTCAAATGAAACTTTAACCAATTGAGCTTCATCTCTTGAGGTAGACAAAGGAATTGATTTCTCATTTCACTATTCTCAAATAGTTTCATAGCTTTAAATTTATCTATCTCCTTAAGGTCAGGAAGAGCAAGCAAAACTTCATATGCTTCTTGTCCAACTATTTGCTTTTTAGACCATTCAAATTTTTCTTGTTCAATTGTGGCTATTTTTTTCCATTATTTTCATTCTCTTTGAACTATTCTCATCTTCTTTTTCATAAAAATTAACAAATGCAACTGTCATATCTTTCATTGCTAGAGAGATAGCTTCTTGTGACTCTACATGTGGGCGAGGTTTCTTTCATTTTTTAGATGATAATTGAGTGGTAGATCTTGTACACATGGGAGAGTCCTGTTGTGTCTTAAAATCCAAGTCTATAGGAATTGGAGTGCTCATCGGTACAAATTCCTTAATATTATCTTCATTTCCACTCAAAATGATATCTTCTTTTTGTGTTCTTTTAAAATCAGAGGGTTATATGCTTGAAGCTCCTGTAGTATTGTTACTCTCTAATACTGTTCGAAGTTGGTCATAAATCGAATATGACTTTCCTTTGCACGATACACACTTCGGATGTTTCTAAAACAATAAAAATATCACAAATAAAAAACATATTTATCTATAAATGAAAATAAACTTCAAAATTCAAACTAATGTATAATAAATCTAACCTTTACAAATTTCTCCCATACTTCATCAGGAATATCTGTATGATCATGTACAAAGTTTCAACCCTATCCACTTTGACGACTAATTGTAGTGTAATTCTTATATATGCTACATCATGTCTTCATTCTATTGTCCACATCTTTTCTCGTAATATTGGCTCCAGTTTTCTCATTGTATTTTTTAATTGTTTCAATCCAAGTCTCTGATCTTATTTTTCCATCGGTAGTTTTCCTGTTCCTTCTTTGATAGCTTCACAAAAAATGTCTAAGATTATTTCATCACCCTTTGTACTCCAACTTGTATAACTTCTGCCTTCTTCAATCTTTTTCTTATTATCTTTAGTCATATCTAGTTCCAAGAAGAGAAGTATACAATTAAAATAAACATATATATGTAATACAATAATCATGTAAAAAAATAATGAAAACCAACAAGAGAAATATCCAAACACAAAAAAGAAAAGATCGATTAACAAGAGAAATATTATGATATGATGACAATGGTATGATAATATGATAATAGACGCCATGATAAAGGTATTCAACATGAAAATCTTTTCAGAGAAAAACAAAAATATAATCTCATGACAATAATAAGTCATGACAATAGGATGGATTAGTTGGGAATTCATTGCATTAAGTTCAATACATCGAGCTCGTCTAAAATTATTTTCATGTTGTACAGAATCCCAAGTAATAAAGGCATATAAACACAAATGATAAAACTAAAATGAATAAATAAAACAATCAAAGGCTATGTGTTCAAAGTAACAAATGTAAATGAAAACAGCTACTGTTCTAACAGTTTTTCTATTAGCTCCATTGTTATATGAGTTTTTTTATGAATCATTATTATGATCAACAAGACAAATTCCTTCTTTGGATGTATATAGAAATCTTCAATCTAAAGTACACCAACTTATGAACACCTTGCAGACCTTATTCCAGTTTGTTATCTAGAAATAGAACAAACTAGTTTTCCAACTAGGCATCAAAAAATGGATAATAGATCTCTAAGCCAATACATCACCTATGGTATATATAATATATGATTCATCTCCACAAATCCTAGTAGGAATGTTAACAACTAACTTGTCACTCAGGTGCAATGGGAAACCATGTAGTTATATGACCTCTATTTTTGTTACAAGAACACAACAGTTTGAATTCTCTGTTTTCATGTATATATGAGATTAATGGTTTAACTAGAATAATAACCAAGTACAATTAAATATATAGCATGTATACTCGAATAGATGATTTGACATAACAAGTTAATATAACACTAGGCTCTCACAACTAGTAAATAATACAATAAAAAGATTGCAACAACATGGATTCACCTTATACCACTCTATGAAGTTATTTCCAAAAAAACTACATATATAAACTCTTCATGATTAATATCTACTGGAGCAACAAATGAATGATACATTCATTTTCACATATACAGTTTTACACATATACATCAGTTACCTCAACAGCAACTACAAGAAATCCAAGGTTCCAAAAATTCTCTAGTTTCTTCTACTTAATTGGCAAATGAGTGGTAATGCCAATCATTCATCCCTGCACATGTATAGTACCAGTAGGTCATGCATCATCAAAGTGAAAAAAGAAAAAGAGAAAACATGAATAGCATGAGAAGGCTAAGGAAGAGAGGGGTTTGGGCTTAACTTACTCTCTTCTCTTTTGTTCTGTTATCTCTGAAGGTGGCGTCTCCTGCAGCTTGCGACGGTGAGCAATTGGTGGAGGAGGAGGACAACGTGGATGAGGCGTCGATCAAGGTCTTCACACGATCGAAGTTGTGGAAGCTGTGGACGACAAGGTGTGGAGGAGGAGGACGGCGAGGTGGGGGAAAACCTCGATGGTGAGGAGGGGGAGGAGGAGGAGGAGGACGACAGGGAGGAGGAGGACCTGGATGGTGACGACGGTAGGGAGGAGGAGGACGGCGAGGAGGAGGAAGACCTGGATGGTGAGGAGGGGGAGGAGGAGGAGGAGGACGATAGGGAGGGGGAGAACCTGAACGGTGAGGAGGGGGAGGAGGAGGACGGCGGGGAGGAGGAGGACGGTGGGAGAGGGGTTTTCGCGAGAGGAGGAAGATTGGGGTGTAGGTTAGGAAATCATGGTGAAATTCCATGGGAGAGGGGGAGGGGAGAAATGAAAAGTATTGGGATTAAATACTCTGGAAAGTAAAGGAAATGAGTTTCCTTTGAAATCATTTCAAATCAAATGCACAAACATCATCATTTTAGATGGTTAACAGGAAATGAGATTTTCATTAAATCATTTCCTGTACTTTCTAGATGCACAAACCCCACCTATATATCGATCATGTCCAACTTGTTACAAAGATAATTATAAGTCCCAATACTAAGCCCTTTAGTGAAAACATCAGCACATTGATTAGACGACTTATATAGGGAGTAGACACGACTCCTTGGATCACTTTCTCACGAACGAAGTGACAGTCTACCTCAATATGTTTAGTGTGTTCATGAAAAGTGGGATTATTAGCAATGTAAATAGCCACCTAATTGTCACAATACATGGACATAGGTGAAGGAGTAGAAAAACTCAAATCAGTTAGAAGTGAGTGAAGTCATATCATCTTGCAAGTAGTATGGGTCATGGACCTATACTCTGTTTCTGCGCTGGAGCGAGAGACCACATTCTGTTTCTTGTTGCGTCATGTAACAAGATTGCTCCCAACATATGTGCAATATCCAGAAGTAGACTTTCTATCTCCTCTATGCCTAACATAACCAGAGTCAGAGTCTGAATAGGCTTCTATTTGCAGGTGATCATTGTTTTTATAGATCGAACCTTTGCCTGGAGTCTCCTTGATGTAGGCCAACACCCTTAAGACTCCTAGCCAGTGTACCATTTGTGGTTCCTGCATGAACTGACTAAGAACCCCCACAATGTAGGCAATATCAGGCCGAGTAACAGTAAGATAAATCAGCTTTCCTACCAGTCTCCTGTATCTGCCAACATTCTCTAATGGAGGTGAGAAGCTATTCCAAAAATTCAGACTTTGATCCACTGGGGTAGTCTCAGGCTTGCACTCCAAAAGTTCAGTCTCCTGTAAGAGATCCATAGCATACTTTCTCTGTGATAGAATCATCCTGTCTCTAGCAAATGTAAATTCAATACCTAGGAAATACTTAGGTCTGTCCATGCTTTTGGTAACAAAGTGTTTCTGTAAATAATCCTTTGTCTCCTGAATACCAGTGGTATCACTTCCTGTAACTAAGATATCATCCACATAGACAGCCAACAAGACACAACCATCCTTTGTTGGCCTGTAAAATACAGAGTGATCCACCACACAGCGGCGGAAGCCACAAGTAGATATAATATTGTTAAACTTTTCAAATCAGCCTCATGGACTTTGTTTTAGCTTATAAATTGCTTTCTTAAGCAGACATCCTGATTCTTCCCCTGAGTAACATAACCTGGAGGTTGTTCCATATACACTAGCTCAGACAGATCATCATACAGAAATGCATTTTTTACATCTAGTTGGTACATATTCCAGGAGTTATTTATAGCCATTGATAGAATGATCCTGATGGAATTTAATCTGGCAACAGGAGAGAAGGTCTCAGTGTAATCAATGTCATATTCTTGTGTGAACTCCCTGACAACCAATCGGGCTTTGTATCGATCCACCGTACCATC
This sequence comes from Posidonia australis, assembly GCA_024699735.1. Classification (NCBI taxonomy): domain Eukaryota; kingdom Viridiplantae; phylum Streptophyta; class Magnoliopsida; order Alismatales; family Posidoniaceae; genus Posidonia; species Posidonia australis. Next base: position 12,479 of record JAMKQA010024373.1, read on the forward strand.
TGCTTTGTACTTTATAGCAAACACCCATCTGCAAATAACAACATTGGTTTGCTTTGGTCTAGATACTAGTGTCCACGTCCCACGGGATTTCAATGCTTCTATTTCATCATCCATAACTACTTTCCACCGAGGTACTAGGCTTACCTCCTGGTAGTTCCTGGGAATGAACTCAGAAGAGATAGACAAGGTAAATGCACGAAAGGAAGGATGGAGTCGCTCATAACTCATAAAATGAGATGTAGGATGTGCAATAGATGAAGTACGTGTACGTTTTCCGATGATAATTGGCAAATCAAGATCAACGAGTGGCAGATCTGCAGAAGATAAAGAGGGATTGGTACTGGAAGGACGTGGCCGTCGTCGATATACCTACAAGGTGCCAGATACCTCGGTTCCTGCAACAACAGCATTAGTAACATCCATCTCCCCAGTCTCAACCACCGAAGGCAATAAAACACTATCAGAAACAGGAAGATTGTTATCAAGGAAGCTTTGACCTTTAATGAAGGTGACTTCAGTAGAAATAATGTATTTCCTGGTGGTAGGAAGATAACAACGATAGCCACGTTGAGTACGAGAATAACCAACAAATACACACCGAATAGACCTTGAAGCAAGTTTGTCTAGGTTAGGAGTCAAGTCCTGAACAAAAGCCACACAGTCAAATATCCGAGGAGTGAGAGGAAAGAGATCAACCATCGAATAAAACCTGTGCAATGGAATGTCCCCACCAAGTGGTGTGGACGGCATGCGATTGATGAGGTACACTGCAGTGAGAACAACATCAGACCAGAGATACTTGGGGACATGCATCTCAAGCATGAGAGACCGAGCAACATCAAGAATATGTCGATGCTTACGCTCTGTCACTCCATTTTGTTGGGATGTATGAGGACAAGAAGTTTGCTGCAACATATCCAAGGATTCACAGTATTGTCGAAGACTTGTTGGAGTGAACTCTAAAGCATTGTCAGTGTGAAAGACTTTGGGATAAATAGAAAATTGATTCTTTATTTCCATGAAAAATTTATTAACTGTTTCAAATACACCGACTTTGTCTTTCAACAATACACCCAAGTCATACGAGAAAAATCATCAACAAAGACAATATAATATCTGTAGCTAGACATTAAAGAAGTTTTGACTGGACCCAAACATCACAGTGGATTAAATCAAAAGGACGTTTATTCCTAACTAGACGTAGACTTCTAAAGGTAGCACGATGATGCTTACCTAACTCATAAGACTCACACCGAAAAGGTAATACAGACAACTAAGGTAGAGCTTGTTGAAGTTTCTGATGAGCAGGATGGTCCAGTCGACAATGCCATGTGAACGATGAATCAGTTGTGGAAGCAAGTGTTGCAATGCCTCGAGGTATCTCATCTCTAACTAACAGGTAAACACCTTGGCCTTTGTCACGTCCCAAATCAATCCTCTTCCCTGTTTGCAAATCTTGAAAGGTACAGTAAAAAGGGAAAAAGGTCATACAGTAGTTTAATTGTTTGGTAATAGAACTAATGGATAAAAGATTTACAGGAAATTCTGGTACAAAAAGGACTCTATCTAGGGTTAATTGGGACTAGTATGAATAGTACCTTGTCCAATTACCTTACAGGTCCGACCATCAGCTATAGAAACAGATCTAATGTCAGGTAATTTAGAAAGGCGAGAATAAAGATCATGGCTACCTGTCATGTGAGAGGATGCTCCTGAATCAATGATCCAGGAACTATTCTTAGAGGCAACTAAATCAGATGTATCTGAGGTGAAAGCAGTGGCATGGGATGCAACGGTAGGTGTACACTGAGTCTCTCTGTACTGAAGGAACTGTGCATACTCCTCCTGGGATAGAGTCATTGATTGAGCACTGGTGGAAGGAGTATCTGTAGACGTTTGAGTCACCTCTGTGGAAGCTTGTGTCTACTCTGGTTTACCAAACTTTTCCCAACATCTGCTTGACCTGTGGTTGGTGCGACCACAATGCTTACAAGGGTTTCGACATTTAATATCACCTCGTCCTTGGCCTCCTCTACCAGAATTGCGACCGCGACCATGACCACGAGCAGTCATAGTAGAATGATCAACAGTAGGGGCAGTAGTAGCAGGTCCACCTGTAGAGACACATAAGACTTTAGCAAATGTGCTTTCCAGACTAGGAGTAGAATCAATCCCCAAAATCTGGTCTCGTATCTGCTGGATCCAGTCCAAAAAGATAGGTAGCTACAACAAGTTCCTCTCTGTATCTACGCATGGTAGTAATATCTGAGGTAAGTGGTTGATACAATTCAAGTTCGTCCAAAAGTGCACGAAGCGCCCCAAAGTGATCTTGGACTGAATTATTGTCCATCTTCAAGGTAAAGATTCGCTCATATACTTCATAAATCGGAGCAATATTCTTCTCATAATCATACATCTGTTTGAAGGTGTCTTAGATTTTATTGGCTGGATGAAGAACCATAACACTACGGACAACTGTGGGTTCCATGCTATTCACCATCCAGAAGACAATGGCTGAGTTATCAGTAAATCAATTTTCATATGTGCTATCCTTTGCATCTGGAGGAGACTGGGTCAGATGCTTGAGTTTACGGTGTGCAGCTAAAAAGGTTTCAAAACTCTGTGACCATAGTAGATAATTCTTCTCATTCAATTTTTCTGAAGTACTGCTTAAATTCTCAACAAGAGATTCGCGAGAAGCCATGGCAAATGAAGAAATCAGATCTTAAATAAGGCTGAAAATCAATAACTGGTGTCTCTAATACTCAAGATGTAGACGGAGAATACAAAGCATAAGCAGTAGTAGCAAAAAATAAGGAATACGCTAGAGATACGTAGCGTACAGTAGTAGTAGAGCCACCGAATCTTCACCGGTGGTAGTAGAGATGATCTTCTATGCTCTGTTTACATATGGATATACATAGGGGGCAACGGCAAGAGCCGTCTCGGGGAGGAGAGGGACTGACACCCCTTTAGACCTACCGGACAGGCCTTAGAAGGGCCTGTCGGCGGTGAAAATGGTGTACCAAGGCTGACAGGGCCCTTGGAGGTTGGTCGGAGGAGCCGACGGCTAGGAGGGAGGCTGTCGGAGGTGAGCTGAGCTCCGACAGGGAGAGGAGGAGGCATTGGAGGTTGAAGCCGTCAAAATTGGCGGCTGTAGTGGTGTCTTGCAGGTTGTCGGCGAGTTGCCGACAACGGGATTGTTGGCGGCGGAGGTGATCAGCGACCGCTGCTGGGTGGTGGAGAGGTTAGGGTTTCTCCCTGGGCTCTGGTACCATGTGCTAATGGGAAAACAACCATCTAAACTATTATTAGGGCTCAAATGAGTACATATATAGGGTAATACATTAAATGGATCCTTAGATAGATATCCAAATATCCTATAAGGTTTAACATAAGACTTAACAATAAGTAATGTTTTTGAAAAAGTTAGCCTTTATAGTTTTTTATATTCAACGTATTTGAAAGTTTTTAATTGCAAATAAAAAACTGATGTATTGAAATAATCTGAAGTAAAAAAAACTGTTTGGTTTAACTTTTCAGGAATAAATGTTTTTTTTTCATAAGTTGGTTCTAATAATCGTTACCAAACGGACCTTAAGTTTACTTCATGTTTGATTGTGACACTTTGAACCAAGGTCAGGACAAGTAGGCCTTAGACTTAAACAGAAGTAATTGAGCGTATTATAGTCCTCGATGATGATCATCAAGAGCACATACAAGAGATGGAGAAGCATAGGAAAGGGAGTCGTAGTAGTAACCATGGTAATCAATCTAACAATAAGTCTTTTGGTAGAGGTGATCATGCTCAAACATCTAAAAGGTAGAAGATGGAATATAAATTTGGTGGCAAAAGGTGGTCAGGAGGCATATCTTTACTGTGATAGGTTTCATCATGGTAGAGAGTACTATCTTCGCACTAGTGCATGTTTGGCATGTAGGTAGAGGAATCATTTCATTAGAAATTGGTCGAATAGGAGTGATGACACTTAAGGCAAGAGACTCGAGGGATAGCAACAGAGGGTTTAAGGGCGAGTGTTTACCATTGAAGTAGAGGAGGTGGAGAAGGACAACGAAGTGGCGACAGAAACTCTTTTAGTTTTTGATCATATTGTCAAAGTATTTTTTGATTTTAGTGCTACATATTCCTTTATTTCGTCAAGATTTTCTAAAACTCCAGATATTTTATCGGAGAAGTTAAATTGTACCTTGGAAGTGCCAACTCCTTTGGGAGAGGTGGTAATAGTTCTTTGGTAATGTTTCCTTTAAGATAGATGAACAAAACTTTCTTATAAACTTGGTACCACTCAAATAATGGATTTTGATGCCATTTTGGGAATGAATTGGTTAGTATAATTCTATGCTAATGTCCTGTGTCGGGAGAAGAAGATTATTATTACAAAACTTGGAAAACTAGTGGCAGTAATTAGAGAGATCAAGTTAGGGAAAGGTCAGAACATGGTTTCTGTAGTAAATGCACAAAAGTTGATAATGATGATTACTAAGTCTGGTTAAAATGGAATCTACTCCAACAAAACTTAAGGAAATCGAGATTGTTAAGGATTTTGAAGGTTTTTCATGGAGATCTTCTCAGACTATTCCTTAAGTGGGAGATTAATTTTGTCATTAAACTACTAGATGGAGTTACACTACACTTGAAGGCATCATACCAAGTGGCACCTATAGAGTTGGAAGAATTGAAGAAGCAACTACAATAGTTAATGGACTAAAGATTTATTAGACTTAGTATTTCATCATAGGGAATACTTGAAATGTTTGTTAAGAAAAAAGATGTATCGATAAGGATGTGTATTAATTATCAAATGTTTAATCAGGTGATTGTGAAGAATAGATACCTATTGCCTTGGTTTGATGACTTGTTCGATTAATTGAAGGGCGCTTTAGTGTTAACAAGATAACTACGCTACAATTATGATTACATATTAGGATCTAAGATCCAAACAAAAGTTACACTAGAGGACTTCTACATGTAGTAATGAATCTTGACAATTCTTAACAGAATCATCAAATATAGATATCCAACCACGACTCTATTGGCGGTAAAGTTGAAATTTATCTCTTACTCCTTCCTTCCTTCCCTTTATCCTCTCAAATGTGGTGATCATCAGGATTTGCCACATCTTATAGTTCTTTAGGCAGATACCAATAACCTCGTTCCCTTGTAGAGTTAAATTTCACACGTTGCTTCTTATGATAAGTGTACATGCACTTGTCTCTCTTCTTACGATGTCTTTCTTTCTTTTTCTTGTCGATAACATTTTTTAGCGAGTCACCTCTGTGCTCTCTCAGTACATTGCTATGCTTGTTTAGCTTGTGTCTCTTCTTTGAGCCTACATCGCACCTCTTGTATTTTTTAGTACTCTTCGTATGATATATGCAGTGTGTCATTGCTAATCCTTTTAAAGTTAGAGTTATAAATCCTCTTTGTCATTCTGAAGTTTCTTGTAACAAGACACATTAAAGAATGTCATGACTATGTTGACTTTGTGTATCATTAAGTTTGAGTGGTGTAACCATTAAGGCTCAATACACGAAGGAGATCTTATTTGTTGATATCATGTTGTAACGCTTACACACACATACGAATTAATGGAAACAATAACAGAGGCTTCGTGTACGTGTGAACATTACAAATAGATAAAAAAGAATAGTTAAAGTACTATTATATTTATAACATTTCTTAATCTGTCTATTACATTATTATTACATGACTTGAAATGAAATTTAAAGTCAAAACAGTGGTCTTCTAGGTCTTATGTGTATATGATTGAGTCACATAATTCACCGTGTAAATCCATGCTAAAGCAATTCTATGACCCGTGATTACCATAGTAAACAATATAATATGAGTTTAAGAAAACTCAATATGCAAGTGGGATCCTAACTAATACTAATGTAAGCAGACTCACATTAAATTTTATGTTTTCATTTTCTTTTCCTTTCAGTCTTTTAGTGGATCCCTTAGACCATCCACCGTTGGTATCACGCGGACTTTGAGTTGGTATACATCCCATCATTACTCTTATTATTGTATTTTCAATTACACACTTATTTATTAGTGAGTATTTTATATATCAATATATATATATCAGATTTGAGTTTTGTGATTTTATCGTTGTCACGAGATCTTTAAAAGGATTCAACACTAAATCTCGTTAAGTTAGTGCATCTTTCTTTAGGATTATCATTATAAAGAGTTATATGTCAAAACCTTGTTTTCTTTTTCGCATATCTTATCTTGAGAGACACATTATTTAACTTTTTCACTTAAATGGACTAATATTTAATTCTTTATAAATCTAATAATTTGTCTATAAAATTTTATTCTAATTAAGAATAGTAAGTGCAAGGGTTCTTATGAAATTTTACCCTAAGCTTCTTTTCACATAATGTGATTATAGTTCTTGGGTCATTTTGCAATTGTCAAATATTATAGGAACTCACTTTGTTAAGGGTCAAGATGTAATTATAATGACATGACATGAAAATCCATAATTTAAAACATTCAATATGTGGACTCTTATGAAAATACACGAAACTTAGACAAAAAGTTGCAAAATGTCCTTCATCTTCCACCTTCCACAGTTCACAATACAACTCAACAATACAACCTAATATAAAATAAATCAACAGTTCACTTTTAACACAAAGTAATGCTACAGTATCTCCAAAGGCATTTTATTGTTCATTTATTTTCTTCCAAAAACCAAATGATCAAGTATTATATCACTTCAATATGCAGTGTAGCAATCATTTAGGAAAAATAACTCTATAGTACATATCAACATATGGCCAATCATGTTCACTATTCACACCAGGATTATTGCAATAGTAAATCCAAACAAACTCAACAAAATAAGCCACAGTAGACCACAAATTATTCATCCAAACATGCTACAGTATAAAGATCACTATTCATTTATTTTTTTCAACAAAATGAATCCACTATTTATCATCTCCTTAACGAAACTATAGGAATAGTAAAACTTCCATAATCTATTCACTCACACTTCGTAAACCTTACTCTGATGATGAATTCCTCATGTCGGTGCTCCTTGTCTGGCGAGCTCTTGGTCTATAGTGGTCCTCTTGCTTCGACGAGTTTTCCCCTGTCTCTCTCTCCCCTGTCTCTCTCTCTCTCTCTCTGTTTGTAACAGTTAACAGGGTTGAGATCCTTTTATAGCCTATCGATGTACCCTACTTCATTAACATTGCTGAGCAACTAACAGTCCAACGCTCATCGACGCCTTTGCTACCTCCAACGCTCGCCGCCTCTACTTCCGAAGACGAACCGGCATAGGCACAAATAAGTCCCGGTGTTGCAACCTTAACATGAACACTAGTCCGTTTGAGTGTTATTATATGGCACACATGGTTCCATATCCACCACCAAGACCACAAGGAATGGTCCTTAAATCATTCAGTGATGCATTGATATCTATGTACAAGATTATTCCTGCAACTATCACATCACACAAACAATGCCATTGATCTATTGAAATCAAACTTATTACACTCATATTTCATGGAATGTTTACGTCTTTCCTAGGGAGAACGATGTTTGGCAAGTGATGTTGTGATAACATAACATGATTACATGAATAAAGAACAGTTTAGGTATTCAAGTATGTATTGATGATAAACAAAATGAGTCAAGTTTATATGAGAGTGAAAGTTCCCTATGTTTTTCTTATTTGCGATCACCAATTTACTTCATTGTATCATATTTGAGTTTCAAATAATCTCTGATTTTTTGTAAGTTTACAGTGATTACATTTGGTGCCCAGGAAATTAATCTTTTGTTGAAGATATTCTCAATTTTGTTGTATATTTGAATGTTGGAATAGTGAATTGCTTCAATTGCTTTCAGTTCTTTGACCATATTAGTTTAGCTTCGATAGTATGCTCTGATTTTGACGAAGTACACATTTTAACTATTCATAGCACATCCACTCATCTTCTAGGCAGATCGAAGTTTGCGACAAAACAAGAGCATGATTTTAGAGCGTTTGAGAATAGACAGTAAGCCTTCTCACTACTTTTTATCTTCTCACTACTTTTTGTGCAGTTAGTAAGCATGAGCAGAGTTACTTATCAGTGTGAATACTGAATAAAATACAAGTTCTCTGGGAAGTCTTCTTATGCTGTTTGATATGGCTTATCTCTTATCAATGTGATTTCATACCACCTTTTTTTAGTTTAAATTTTCTATTCATTTTTCATTTATCATCTTTCGAGATGAAACAAGGTGCAAGAAGAAGCTAATAAGAGAAATTGGAATGATGTTCATGCAAATGAAGTAAAGGAAAAGAAGCTGCCTCTTTAGATTCCGTATCATCTCTATATAATAGGTACTTCATTGTGCTTATCCTCTTGGAGATGTAGCATGCACACCATTTGAGCAATTTCTATGATGCTAGTATTTATAGTTCAGTTATCTAGTATCACCATAAGTGATATCTAAGCTTATATTATATTTTCTCTACCTAGCTAAATTTTCTCTTTATAGGATTGTTGTATGTATATTTATTTAACTACTATATTATAGGTGTCAATTGGGCCATGTCGTGTGCCATGTCGTGTTGACCTGGCCCGGAACAACCATGCCCACGGTACCATTTGTGCTGTGCAGCACGACACGAGCTCTCAAACTCAGGGCCCAAACACGGCCCATGGGATGAGTCCAATCTTGCCTGGGTCGTGTCTTAGGCACTTTCATGGGCCATGCCTAGGCAGTCTGGTCGTGCCTTCTTCATGCAATTATTTTGTGTCTTCTTTCATGGCTTGTTTCATATCATACAAATACATGTAACATCTTCAAACCTCAAATCTAATTTTTATTATATAATAATTGAATCTGAAGAACAAAATGTTAAATAAAAAAAAAAATAAACTAATCAAAATGAAAATCTAAGAGCTAAGTTGCTAATTGAATGCTAGAATAGCTATCACATGAAGCAAGTCAGCAAGATGTGGAAGTTGAGCAATTTCTGCTTTCATCTACTTATTTTTTCTTTTCTTTTTTTTGATACTTTGACAAATGTTTCATACTTTCATTAGATGATTCATCAAATTGCTAGGGGTATAAAATAACTTGCAATCACAATAATTACATAAATAAATGTTATCATTATTTAGAACTGAGGTGTAATGTTTCAACATCTTCGCGCAAAATGGCCTTCTTTCTGCCATTATTTGAGAGAGCAGAAAGACATAAGAGAATAGACGGTGGAGACAGTTGACACTTGAGAGAGTAAAGAGAATTGAGAATGGTGTGAGAAAAATGAAGAGAGGGGTGTGGTATTTATAAGCATTTGGAGTGGGATGGTACTTATATGCAAATGTTCAATTTTTTGGCATTTTGTTCTAAATTTTTTGAAAAAGTTAGGGACTTAAATGTCCTGATCAAGGAAAGATAGACCTCTAGGTGATAATAAAAATATGTATAACGGCTGAAATGCAACATAACTGTAAAGAATAAGAATGTTGGAGAGATGTTGATTTATATGTTGGAAAATTAGCAATTGACATATACATTGAGTTTTCGGGTCATGCCATGCGTGGGCCCAATCATGCCCATGCTGGCACGAGCACGATCGGGCTCGAGCCAAGCACGAACCCTTTTGAGCTCATGCTAGGCACAGCACGGTCGTGCAGGGTCGAGGCCTAGCACGGCCCACGACTTTGAGGCGGTGACCTTGGCATGATTTAGGCAGTGCCGTGCTGTGAGGTCCATTGATGTCCTAGCCCAATTGACATTTCAACTCTTTATCACTATCGTAATAAACAAGGTATTGAATATCCTATTAGTGATCTACCAACTAGCATTTAGATATGCCAATTATCTGTTTTAATGTTTGTCTAAAATGTGTCGGAAGCCATGTCCTAGAGCATGAATAACATCAACAAAAGCAAATGTCCTAATGCCACTGTGTGGGTTGGCAACATTTGTCTTTTTTGTGAACAATGTTAGTATCTGATGTTGGAGCAGCATGCTCAAATCTCAGCTTGAACTTTTGTTGCCTTCTTTACTGTATTTTGTTTCAGTCATTTAATAAAATAGGATATAAGGTGGGTAGGAAAAGATTGAGAAAGCAGAGTTGGTGGACCAGATGGATCGGAAAACAAGTAGAGAGGGCAATACTGCTATAAATGTGTTGAGAAAGCATAGGATGTTTTGGGAACATGATGCTAGCCATGGAAGAATGATGTTAATGCTTTACGTGGTTGAAAGAACCTAGTTATTGCTTACTAATTAGCGAGACAAAAAGAATATGAAACTATGGTAAGGTTGAGGTCAATCGGAGGGGTGAATTGAAGGTCCTTGGAACCTTCCATAACTGTTTTGATGTAAGATTGTTGGAATGGACTCGTAAGATCTTCCAATGGGATACTGAGTTGAGAGGTGCAAGTTCTTTTGAAGAATGCATCTCATTGTCCTAAATGTTTTGGATTTGTGCATTGGCAAAAAGAATATTAAATTGAACATGTCATCACTGGATTTTTTTAGTCTTTGATTTCATCACTGTGTCTAATGGAATTACTAGGGTAAGACGCTTTCACATGAGTGAAAAGCTAAGTATCAAATTTGAGGTGTCCAATCAACTTCCTTGAATTAGTCCTTTTTTTAGTGAGTAAAGTGGCATGCCACCAAAATATATTGATGTAGCCATGAGTTATGGAGGATGTCTCCTATGAAACGTGGTTACATGCGTACCCCCAACATACTAGTGGATACCATATGATATTGGCCCAAGTAAGAAATACAGTGTTATATGTACTTAACATGTTATCCTCTTAGAGTTCCACCTAATCACCATGTTGTAGGGACATCTTAGTGTCATTATTGTCTTGCCAGCACCCATAGTCTCTCTGACATCATCTTTCCATCTTCTCCATGCGGTCACCTTCTTGCTGTGGCCACAACAGGACATTTGCCATTAAGTTGCACCACAATCATGATGCTTTTCGTGGCTGTGTAGTTTCAAATCTTGTAGTCTAATTTGGAATTGGAATGTTGTATCGAACACTGGTATCAAGCCCAATGTTCAGAAAATCTGTAATCAGTATTCATTTGTTTAATAAAATAACATAGATTGTACAGCTAGTCAACCAATTAATCAGTCCTCGGATCTATTACTCTCTGATGGGAGGATGCCAGCCCAGTAAATCAATTAACTTTTGAAAAATGATGTGTTGTTTTGGGTATCATTTCTTTATTGCATTTCTAATTCAACCATGGGATGTAATTGCTCCACCTCTCCTTTCCAGTTTTCTTTGTCTTTTGTCTGACTTGTTGATTTTTTATTTTATATCTCTAGATTATCTTCTTGCATCAATTATATGGGTTCTATCTTTTGCAGTAGAGGATTTGAACTTAAATGCAGTAAAATCATTGAGGGGACTTCCTTATCTTGCTGTTGGAAAACATATCTGCGGACCTGCTACAGGTAAGCAAGTTGAGTAAATGGTGTTTTTTGCGATCATTTTGATATTTAAGTTGATTTTAAAAAAAATATTTCCATTGGCAGATTAAAAAAAGGTTGTGATATTTATTTGTACCATGCAGATTTGACCTTAAGATGTTGTCTTCATGGTCAACACAAGGTCTCCCCTTCACTTGGCAATTGTTATCTAAAAGGCCTTGCCCTTGCAACCTGCTGCCATCATCTTTGCCAGTGGCAGCATTACATAAGTAATTTAAATATGAATGTTTAATTATATTGCATAGCTTCTTTTTTTTCTTACTTATAGGCAATGTTTGCAATTATTGTATTGGCCATATAGTATCTTACTAGTAGATTTGATATATTTACTATTTTTGGAAATTTTTTTATTGCTATTTTTTCTCAGATTTCATCAATATACAGTTTCATTTGTTGTCTAAGCATGCCAATTTTTTGTTACTGTAGGACATAGAATTCACTGACTACTTTGTATTATGGTTGTTTCTAGTTCTATTTGTCATTTGTAACTTTTGAAGACAGGCTCTATTAGAGCCCAGAAAATAGATTTTAATTTCTAATTTAAAAAAGAGAGAGGATAATTTAACTTTTCTTTATGACCTAAGACAATTATACGATTTACCATTTGCTTCACTTATGTAAACCAAAGTCTCAATTGTCTAGCAGTGTGAACCTGTAATTTTGATGATTCCTTAGAATGTGCTTATTTTCTAGGGATGTGTAGGGGACTCTGGGTTACTATTAAATTTTTAAAAAAAACAAAGGATCCAGTAACGTTTCTAAAAGTGCATGGATAACTTCTCCTTTGCCTGTATTTTTAGGTTTTCTTTCTTAGCTTCACTTTTGTTTATTTTGTTTCCGATGTACGATATAGCAAATCAGGATGCAAACTGTTATGCGAAGATTCAAAGGAAGAAGGAGAAGAAATCAGAAATCACACACAAACACAAGAATTTACGTGGTTCCCCAAATAGGTACGTCCACGGATGGAGAGTGGGAGGAGGTTGTTCCACTAGATCAAATGGGGATACAAATGTGTTCTACCAAATTGGGTGCCCTAGTCAAGCTTAAATACTTAGGCACCCCAAATGGTCAAAAGACCAAAATACCCCTAGTACAAGTTATAACCAAATTCAAGACACATATTCAACAAACTCCACCTTGTCTTGAATTACAACCTCCACCTCGAGCTGAGCTCTCCATCACAATGACCCACGAGGGGTCTCAACCACCCTTTTCGTGAACATGTCGGCTGGATTGTGGTTGGTGCTGATCTTCAAAACTTTTATCCTGTCTTCACTTTTGAGGAAATGGTACCTGACATCAATGTGTTTCGTGCGGTCATGAAATACATTGTCCTTTGTCAAACAAATGGCACTGAGACTGTCACAGAAAATATCTGCTCTGTCAATCTGCATTCTAAAGTCTCCAAGTAGTCCTCTCAACCAAATTTCTTCCTTTACGGCCTCAGTCATTGCCATGTATTCAGCCTCAGTAGTTGAGAGTGAAACAGTAGACTGAAGAGTAGACTTCCAACTAACAACTGAGCCTGCCACAGTAAAGACATAACCTGTGAGGGATCTCCTCTGATCAACATCACCTGCATAATCAGAATCAGAAAATCCAGTCATGCTGCAGCTCTGCTTGACGCCATACATTAGCCCTACATCAGGTGTTCCCTTCAAATATCTGAATATCCTCTTCATGGCCTGCCAATGCTCCTTGTCAGGGTTGGACATGTACCTACTGACAACACTAAGAGGATAAGCCAAATCAGATTGTGTACATACCATGGAATACATCAAACTACCAACAGCCTGTGAGTAAGGAACACGCTGCATATGCTCCTTCTCAGATTACGTCTGTGGAGACATAGCTGATGACAAATGAAGATTCCTGTCATAAGGCGTCCCAATGGCTTTACATGAAGTCATACCAAATCTGCTAAGAATCTTCTCTATGTAGCTGCG
>JAMKQA010024374.1:0-17218 GCA_024699735.1 Posidonia australis
TGAGCATAGGACACACCCCACACATCATGCACCTATTAGCATAAGGCACTTAAGCATGGCATGGCATATCGCCCTCGGGCGTATAGCAAGAGGCTGAAAAGCCAACATTTCATTGGAGAAATCATAGAAGATCGATTTTATCGAGCGTACGAGGGTGCCTAACACCTTCCTCGTGCGTAACAGGGATCCTTACCCACATCTTTTTGGTTTTCACAGACTTGTCCTTATTATTTTTTGCATGTCTTTTCATGTATATGGTTTTCCTTGTCTTCCATAATAGATAGGTGGCGACTCCTGCATTTTTGCATTTTGTTTTGTTTTTCGACGTGATTTTGCCGACCGATTTCGCATTCTTTTGCGGAATCTCCTCGCCGGCATGGTTACAGTATGTTTTGTTGGTGATTGTTTGTCTAATTAGCGAGCCTTTTGCACTTTATTTCACACATTTGCTATGTCACTACACACACTTGCTATATATCACGACACTTGATGTGATATATCACCCTCTTTTGCCTTTTGATGTGATGGATGTTTTTTTCACAATCATGATGTCACGACACTTGCACATGCCATGATCATGCCTTTTATTTGTTGCTTGCTTGCTAGCTTGCCTTACTTGTGTGTTTTCTTCCCCTTTTCGCACTTGACATGCCTAGGAGAGTAGAGACAAGTTTGTTTCCCCCTTCTAGTTAATATAAAACACACAAACTCCGAGGACAATTAATAAGGCAAAACTAGAGACCAAATCAAACTCTCCCCTCGGTTAATAAAATGCAAGTAAAAGACACAAAAGCATATTGCATGATTGATCATATGGGGCATGCATTCTTCTCCCCTGAGTCCACCTACAATTTGCGAAAGGCAATTCTGGTAATCCGTTCTATAGCTTTGGTGTAGGACGTGTTGCTAGTTTGTCTTCCCTTGTCCGTGGTCATGTCGGTGTTAGTAGAGGGTACAACTCCATGCTACTGCAAGAGACGAGGCCACCAACGCACCACACGTTCATTGCCTGCGCTTTGGGCAGGATTTAGAGCGAGGACCTTTACATTCTAGCCTAAGTCAGAGACCTATTTACCCATGTGTGAACCCGTAGTAGATGACCTTCTAGGAAGCATTTAGTTGGTGAGAGAGAACATGATTAGTTGCATCCATGTGCATGAATGCCATTCACGCCACCATAACAAACTGCATTTTATTGCGGGTTCTAACCCCAGCCAGTTTTCTTTTTCCACCAGTAGTAGAGCGTGAGTTCCTTAGCCACTGCTCGAGCGTTCTTGCCTTGGCTCCCCTGTTTGCGACACATCGTTGCTGATTATCATTTCTTGAGCTATCCGTCACTTTGATAATAGCTCGTCTTAGGATTCATCCCCTTGTTTTCCATCCTAGCCCGGTTCTCACCCGTTCTCAGTCAGCTATGGCCCAGCATACTAGTGAGTCTCTTCCTGTCGCTGTTGCTCCCGAGGGCACCTCCTTTGCGGTCCCTCCTGCACTTGCTGTGTCTCCAACCAATCCTTCTGTCCCCTTCGTGCACCACGAAGGTTTTTTCCCCCATCCTGAAGGACATCCACTGACCTCGGCCAATCTGGAGCTAGACACTGAGTCCATCTCAGTGACCCCAGCTTGGGTTCTAGATGTATCACTGATGGCCCTACTTCCACAGGTTTCCTTCTCTTTTAGCAATCTGCCCGCTGTGGAAACATCCCTTGCAGACTCCTTGCTTCCAGGGCAACCCATTATTGTCTCACCTTTGACTTCAGGACATCTAATTGTGCCATCCCTCACTATCCTTGAGGGATCCCCTACCACACAAGTGGAATATCTATTGGCCCTCTCCCAGAAGAACGAGGGCTTGGCCATTGCCGTTCAGTCCACCATTAACCCTAACATTCCTGAGGCTCCACGACAGCCAGCTCCGGTGTTCCAGGCATCGACACCACCACCTCAGCGCTCACCCCATCTCCTCACTGCACCCACATTAGGTGTGATACCACAGGCTCAGACACACCACATCACTGCACAGCATTCAACTCCAGCATCTGGTGGTCAACCCCTCGGGTTGGCAGGAGTAGAACATCCTCAGAACTTGTAGCCTAGTGCCATACCGCCGTAGCAGCTGTTACTCCCACACTCAGCACCCACTGTCACACAATTCTCTGTTCATCCTTCTTTTGCACACCATCAGGTCTAGGCACCATCACTTCCACAACCACACTCAGCACTCTTTCACGGATATGCTGGCCATCATGCTGCAGCACCAAGTGGCATGATGGTGGATCTAGAGGACAACTCAAGTGCAACCTACACAATATATGCGGCCCTTCCCCTTGCTGCATCACCCTCACCGACAACAGCTTCGGATACCCTCCTCGCTATGGTAGGTGACCTGGAGAAGGAACTTCAACAAGTGCAGGGAAGCGATCGCCAACCCAACACATTTCATGATATCTATTACTTCCCAAAGGTGACACTCCCACCGCAATTCCAAATCCCAGATTTTGAAAAATATAACAGAAAGGGTTGCCTCGTTTCACACCTTCGGGCATATTATGGAGATCTCGCTCATCTCTAGGCTGACGAGAGGCTGCTAATCTGCCTCTTCCAAAAGAGTCTCATCGATTCAACCCTCAAGTGGTTCACGTCGCTTGACATGGGCTCAATCAATACTTGGAGCGACCTCTCGCAGGCATTCATGGACCAGTATGCCTTTAATCTCGACCTGGTCCCAAAGAGGGAGGACCTCGTCGCCACAAAATAGAAGCCCAACGAGCCGTTTGAGGAGTATGTCTGCTGCTGGCGCGCGCTTGCATCACAAGTAAAGGATAGGTCCTTCGATGAGGAGTCTATCAAAATCATTATCCGAGGAGCACAACTTGATGTTGGGGCTTTGTTGAGCATTCAACCTGTCACCACCTACCCATCTCTGATTCGAGCAGGTGCTCATGTGGAGAGCTCCCTTCGCAGTGGTAGCTTTCCCTCACTCGTCACATTTGCCAAACAAGCTGCATCCTCGGACCACCCTGCGAGCAGCAGCACTCGCAACGGCGCTAGCACTAGTTACCCTAAGAGGTAGGATCCTCCTAAACCCACAGTCGCATATGTAGGGTCTCCTGCCATGACCATCAATGTGGTGAACCAACTAGGCCCGAATCAGCTAGTATATGCACCCACACCTAGGGCACCGCACACACCACAAATCACCACCACCGCCCTACCAGTGTATCCCGTGGCACCGGTCCGGCAAGGACCCCGCCCCTGGAAGAGAAGGTCTCAGCGTGCTACACGACAGTACACCCCACTTGTCGAGCCACTGAGTGCCATCCTCCCTATGGTGGTGTCACTCCTAGAACTCCCAGAGGCTCGCCCCCTGCCAAACCCTCTACCAGTGTGGTACAACACTGGTCTCCACTGCAATTTCCACCGTTACGCGGGTCATTCGATGGATAATTGCATGGCCCTACAGAGTGCCATTCAGGATTTGATTGACTGCAAGGTCATCATCATCGACACTCAGGAGGCACACACTGCACATGCACCACCAGCTACACAGGCACAAGCACCACTGCCTCATACCAACATTGTCAACCAGCCCATGCCTGCACATGACAACTCAGCAGGCACTGGGACCTCGGGAATCCATTTCCTCTCTATCTCTGGGTTATGACATCTACAGTAGACCCCACTGATCTGATTCATATCGTAAATGAGCCTTTCCCTATCCATCTTTATCGTTTAAGTCATGCCAATTCTGAATCAGCCGTTCACATGATACGGTTGACCACTAGGGCGGAGCATTCCACCGCAGCACCAATCGCACACTCTGGGTCACCCATTTGCATATTAGCCCAACCCATGCCTAATCATCTTGTCCAGTCAACACTTCAGTCTCCTGTTCAATACCCGGTCTAGTCTTTTGTCCACCCTCTTTAACGACATCTATCCAATTCCCTGTCCAACCAGACCATCTTTTTGTTAGTTCTTTGTCGGCACCGCTGAAGCTGGCGGCACGTACCCCTCTTGTCGTCCACATGGCGAGGGATACTCACCATGTACCTTATGATTATGCCACAAAAATGTTTGCAGAAGTCACTAGATCAGGGAGGGTGTATAGGCCACCAGCCCTAGTAGCCCAGCCTGCCCGTCCAATGTCTTCCCATTCGTAGCCAACTACTCAACCTTCAAGGACGGTCCCAGTTTCAGTCCCTACTTCCTCGACCAGGCAAGAACAGCCCTCTGCCGACATCACATCTCAACTGAAGAAGGTCAAGGCTGACAACTGTATTTGGGATCTCATCCATACTATTGCAGAACATTGAGAGGCCTTCCTCAGGGTCTTTCAGGCTGCTCACGTCTCCCCTACCATAGAACCGTCTGCTCTTGAGAATATGGTGGGCATGATTGCAGTGCCCCATGTCAGTTCTTTTTCTAGTGAGGAGTTGGCGCCAGCGAGAGTCATTCACAACTAACATCTATTCATCACGGTGCAGTATCAACGCTTCTGAATTCCCCTCACCCTGGTTGATAACGGTGCATACCTTAACGTCTGCCATTTGCGCACAGCAAATAAAATTGGATTCAAAGCCGATGATATCACACCAACTACGAAGGGAATGACGACTTTTGATAACACGCATCACGACGCGCTGGGGTGCTAGTTATTCCTCTCACCATGTCGAATTTTACATTGCGGATCTGGAGCCCTCTTTCAATCTTCTGCTTGGGCGCCCTTGGTTGCACAAGCATCGGGTGATCCCCTCGACCCTCCACTACATGGTCAAGTTCCACTGGGGAAACGACGTAGTTCTCGTCTTAGCGGAAGATCTTGACAAGGAAAAGGTCGAGTTGGTCTCCGATGTCTCCCTCCAGACCATCCACTTTGATCCTAAATCGTCTGATGTCATGTTCCGGGTCAACCGTTTCGATCCTGTCAACTACTTTCCAGCTCTCGAGCGTGTCAGTTACCTAACCATTTGTAGCAACCCCTTCGGATGATCGAAAACGTTTGTCGCAAATGGTGATATATGAAGGGGACACTGCTTGGGTGACAAGACCAAGGAATCTCCGAGCCCATCCATGAGGAAGAGAGGCGAGAGTTCGAAGGCCTTGGATACGAGTGGCGGCCGCACCAAGATGGACATTGGCATACCTAGAGGAACAAAAAGATTGTGATTCCCTCAAACCTCACAAATTTTTTGAGTGCAGAGATATTAGATCCCAATCAGAGCCAAGCCACCATAGAGAGGAGCCGACTCCAGAGGGTAAAGTCACAGCCTCAGCCAATGGTAAGTATTTCGACGACATCTGCCACCGCCTTAACAGCGAATCCCGTAGTGGTAGTCCAGCAAGCAAAGACCTCGATAGACACATCAGTGTAGTTGGTCAGTCTAGGGCACCATTCACAGCAGTCTCAGATTCAATCAGAAGAGACCCATAGTCTAGAGGAGGCAGTGGCAGAGCTGACAGAGATTCAGATGGCATCCTAGCAGAGGATGAGGCAGTCAGTAGAGCAGTGCAAGCAAGCGAACAAGTCAGCGACCTGGAACTTCTGTTTCAAGAGCAGTTATCAGTGCTGGCAGAGGATGCAGCAGAACATTAGAGGCTGAAGAAAGGAGAGTCAAGGGTGTCAGGATCAGAGCCAGTAGTTCCCCACCAGCAGTCGGACCACTCACTCATCATGGTCCTGTCTGACTCACAGCCAGAACCCACTAGACCATTAGAGTTAATCTCTTCAGAGCTGGGAGGCAGGTCTAGATGGTATTTGCAGAAGAAGCCTCACCTTAAGCAAGGTAAGCATAAAAAAAAAAGACCCTGAGTTAAGATCAGGGGGAAGGCTACGTGGCATCACTCCCATCAGTCAGAAGTAGGATAACCGCTAATCAGTCACACCCTTTGAAAACCCAAAAAAAAAAAAAAACCCAAAAAATAAAAAAATCCAGAAAACCCAAAAAAAAAATCAAAAAATAGTATTAGAGGCCAAGGAAACGGAGCAGCCCAGCCGGCCAACAGAGTCCATCATTAGAGAGCTAGAAGAAGCCGAATGGGTCGAAGACCGATACATCTAGCTAAATTTGATCGACGAACGTTGACTGTAGGCCATGTACAATGCCCACTACTATCAAGCGAGAATGGCCAGATCATATCAAAAAAGGGTCTAACCTAGGAGCTTCGCACCTGGCGATCTAGTCCTGCGGGCCATACATCTTCCAGATGGTCAAGGTAAATTCCGACCTAACTGGCATGGTCCTTACATCATCAAACATGTCTATTCAGGAGGCGCAGCAATCCTTGAAGATATGGACAATGTCGAGCTAACAAAGCCAGTCAACACATGTTGTCTTAAGAAGTACTACCAATGACCGTAAGGTGCGTATCCTCGCCTTGCATAGTACCCTTTTGTGCATCATACATCATCCACCACTCCATCATGCATGCATATCTCAAAATAATCAATGATCCAAGTGCATCTAAGCCATAGCATGTGCGTTTTCATTTTCACACGCATTAGTAATTCAAGCATCCATAACTACATCCATCCATGCATAAAGCATCAGCATCACATCCTGATGATGAGAATCAGAATAGCTAGCTTGCTTGAGAAGGGTCTACACCACTTCAGTTGTCACTATCTAGACATTCTAGTGAGTGAGGGAGCCACCACCCAAACATGGTTAGGCAAAGTGTCCAAACTCCCACGGGGAATTACACCTCCAGAGGGAGATAGAATGTTAGGAGCGAGCATGAGTGTGAGCCAAAATAAAAAAAAAATAAAAATATCCACAATGGCATAAAACAAATAAAAAGATAGAAGGCGAAGTTAGAAGCTAGGCCTAGCAGAGAGAGGCAAGTAGACCAACTCTATCCCTACCACTTACCTTGGGGAGGAGTCGAAGCAAGCATCCCAAAGATCCAAGCAACCGAAGGGACTAGCCACCCCTTGCATAAAATCCAAGCAGCCCAAGGGACTAGCCACCCCTTGCATAAAATCCCAACAGCCCCTTCCAAATTCGGATGTCTGTTACCCCTAAGTGAGGGTTAGAGCGAGCCTACAAGCCTAAGAGGGAGAAAAGAAATAAGTCAAAAGCCAAAAAGTAGGTCTAAGTCCCCAAGAGTTTGGCACAGAGCCTAACCTACTGAATAATCCATCCCAGAGAGCCACCAACAGCTTAGAAGTATGGGTAGTGTCTTGTGAATCGTGGTCTTCTTCTCTTCTCATAGCAGTCATGATTAACGGACCAATTTTATTCTGAGGGATGACACAACATAACACCATCATGCTTGCATTCATTGTCACTCATCCATTTTGCAAGGTCCCGTTAGGTCCCAAACCAGGGGCATGTCAACTGCTCTTCAGTCAAAGACCTAGCAGAGGATATCATACGCTAGGGGCATGTTAGCTGCATTTGTGGTGTAACCTTCCTTGTCAACTAGGGGCATATAAGCTGTCCTGTTGGTTGACCCTTCTCGGACAGTATCTTCATCCAGAACATGTTGTCTGCTCCATAGCTCGAGCACGGAAATGAGGACAACATTAGCACTGAGCCTCTGACATCATAGCAAAGTCAAAATATCCATACTCCCTTAATCATCAAAAGAGAGCATAGTTAACAGGCCAATGCCAAAGTCATACTACCAAGAAGTCAGCCAGTGACACAACAGTGGACCTGGAGAGATGTCAGAAGTATCCAACAAGACCATTTTCTTTGAGGAGGAAACGATGCCCTCGTGACACCTTTCTAGCCAAGCTCCTTGCATCAGTGTAGAACCCAAGTAGCAGTTTATCCAGATCAGCGATCAAGTAAACAGACAGAGCAGTCACACAGTAAAACAAACGAGCTACAAACAAGAACATATTTCCTGGCTAGCAAGCAAGTTGCACATAGCCTTTATCCTTTCCTTGTGTCTCCTTTAAGTCCGGAGGAGATCCGAGTTGTTGGTTCCTTGTATCCTAGGACCAACCATCTATCCTTTCCTCGTGTCTCCTTTAAGTCTGGAGGAGACTCGAGTCATTGGTTCCTTCTATCATAGGACCAACCATCTCTCCTTTTCTCGTGTCTCTTTTAAGTCCGTGGGAGATCTGAGTCGTTGGTTCCTTATATCCTAGGACCAACCATCAATCCTTTCTCGAGACTCCTCTAATCTGGAGGAGATCCGAGTTGTTGGTTCCTTATATCCTAGGACCAACCATCTATCTTTTCTCGAGAATCCTCTGATCCTGGGGAGATCCGAGTCGTTGGTTCCTTATATCCTAGGTCCAACCATCTATCCTTTCTTGAGACTCCTCCAATCTGGAGGAGATCTGAGTCATTGGTTCCCTATATCGTAGGACCAACCATCTATCCTTTCTCGATACTCCTCTGATTTGGAGGAGATCCGAGTCATTGGTCCCTTATATCTTAGGACCAACCATCCTTCCTTCCCTCGAGACTCCACTGATCCGGAGGAGATCCGAGTCGTTGGTTCCTTATATCCTAGGACCAACCATCTATCCTTTCTCGAGACTCCTCTAATCCAGAGGAGATCCGAGTCATTGGTTCCTTATATCCTAGGACCAACCATCTATCCTTTCTCGAGACTCCTCTGATCTGGAGGAGATTCGAGTCGTTGGTCCCTTATATCCTAGGACCTACCATCTATCCTTTCTTGAGACTCCTCTGATTCGGAGGAGATCCGAGTCGTTGGTTCCTTATATCCTAGGACCAACCCTCTATCCTTTCTCGAGACTCCTCTAATCCAGAGGAGATCCGAGTTGTTAGTTCCTTATATCCTAGGACCAACCATCCATCATTCCTCGAGACTCCCCTGATCCAGAGGAGATCCGAGTCATTGGTTCCATGTATCCTAGGACCAACCATCCTTCCTTCTTCAGACTCCCCTGATCCGGAGGAGATCTGAGTCGTTGGTTCCTTGTATCCTAGG
Organism: Posidonia australis; assembly: GCA_024699735.1. Lineage (NCBI taxonomy): Eukaryota > Viridiplantae > Streptophyta > Magnoliopsida > Alismatales > Posidoniaceae > Posidonia > Posidonia australis. The sequence goes on from JAMKQA010024374.1 coordinate 8,914, forward strand.
ACTAACCATCCATCCTTTCCTCGTGACTCCTCTAAGTCTAACGAAGATCCAAGCTGCTGACTCCTTATATCCTAGGACCAGCATCCATCTTTCCTTGGATTCCTTTAAGTCTCGAGGAGATTCGAGTTGTTGGTTTCTTGTATCCTAGGACAGACTCTTTCCTCACAGGGCTGATAACCGCAACTATATAGCGATGAGTCTGTAAACTCATCATAGGGCTGATAACCCGAACTATCCAGTGACAAGTCTGTCAACCTGTCATTAGGCAGATAACCTAGTGCGCTCGGGCAGTGAACATGTTAGTTGTATCTATCGCTCTTCTTTGCACAGTTTAAGAGTAGCTACAGATATATGGTTCGGCATTCAGCAACAATTTATGTTTTTCCATCTGCACTGGACTATATGAACCATTGTGAGCCTGGAACAAAATGATTTTATCATTCTGAATGTTTTTAATAATGATCTGTAGACTTGAATCATGAAAAGCCGCAACTCCCTCATCAGTTATGGGTTTCCCTACGATGGTCGTGCCAGGGAGATGCTCAGAAGTCCTCCAGGCATGGATTGGGAGGTTGACAAGTGATGATCGCGACAAGCTCCGAACCTTGGGAATCTCCACGAAATTCTTAGACATTGCAAATGTGGAGGTCTCCCATTACTTCCTGTGCGTAGCAGCCCAATTCTGGAAGCCTGCAACCCACACATTTCGATTCGGAAAGATTGAGCTGACCCCCACTTTGGAAGAGGTCTGTCGGGTATGATCTCTGTTAGAGTTCCTGAGGGCCACGGTGTTGATGCGTCGAGATGGATATTCTTTGGTGCTAAGTGAGCTAACTGGTCTGTCGATCGACAAGTGCAGTCGTCAACTGATCTGTAATGATAGGAAATGTCCTATGCTGCAGCTCATTCACTTTGACAAGGTGGTCGAGAGGCGTGCTTCCTTAGGCGATGAGCTATGGTTGAGGGGCTTCGTCGTTCGCTTTTTGGGTGAATTATTGTTTAGCCATGGACGAACTGTAGTGAGCATCGAGGTTGCAGAAATCGCTCTGGCAGTGGTAACCCGCCAGATAGACCTGGTCCCTATTATCCTAGCTGAGACTTATCGAGCTCTCGACCGATCAGTGCGGCAGTGCCAACATTTCTACGGTTGTGGAGCCTTTTTACAAGTGTGGTTGGCAGCTCATCTTGAGGTAGAACTCTTTTGCCATCATCAATCAGCCTTTGAGTGTTATTGCCAAAGTGGTCATGCTCGCACTCTCACATCAGTCCGTGAAGAATATCAACGACTAGAAGGATTAACAAATGACAAGGTGACCTGGAGCATTATTCCTTCTTCGACTCACAACTTCGAAGCATTCTTCAATGATGCCGACATGAAGCTTATGATCTTGCCAGGGATGACCAGCGGTGTTGAATATCACCCAATTAATGTAATGCAGCAGTTCAGCTATCGGCAAGACTCTTTCTCTCAAGGGCCGATGTCAGCTCGGTTCCAGGAGTATTCCCTGAGCTCTTATGCAGCAACAAAGGAGCTGTCACGCCTACTTACTAGCTCTATCCGATCAAGCAGCCTTACAGTCACAGAAGGCAAGGGTTGTTCAGCTGATTACGAAGCCGAAGTAGAGGAAACCTGGTCGATCTGCAGAGTTGTTCCAAGTCCTACATTGTCTCCAAAAGTAAGAGGCTCCAAGAGGCCTAGGGATGACTCAAACCTTTGACACTTGTTTTTAGCTGCTTGTTCATTACAGACTGGAAAATAAGTGTAATCACATCATTTGACTACAATAATAAATTCCATGGAACACATTTGCCAGCTTGTTTGAGTGAGTGCGATTGATCAAGAATTACCATTGTTGTAACGTGTGCCCCATTGTCTCAAACTGTTACCCTTTCTGCCTACCGACTTGGCGCTGGGGTCCACCCAGTTAATAGTCAGGGACATCATTTTGTTGCCCTAACCTGGACAAACGAAGCCATCCTAGGTTTCAGTGCTAGGTGAGGCTGAATCTTGTCTATCCTACTAGGACTTGTTCAAAGCAGAGAAGTGTCATTTCTATCCTTTCCAAGACCAGGCGAGGTCTAGATGATCTCATCCTAGGTTCGCCTCAGATCGACGAATCTTGATGCCCCTATCATCGGGCTGATAGCCCTAACTATCCTGTAATGAGTCCGTGAACTCATCAGTGGGTTAATAGCCCTAACTATATAGTAATGAGTCCGTCAACTCATCAGTGGGCTGATAGCCCTAACTATCCGGTAATGAGTCTGTCCACTCATCAGCGGGATGATAACCCTAACTATCCGGCAATGAGTCTGTGAACTCATTATCGGGCTGATAACCCAAACTGTATGGTCGGTAGGTCTGTCAACTTACCATGCCTTGTCCTTTAGCTTGCAAGATTGATAGTTTTATTTAATGCCCCTTCTCTTGGGCTAATATCCCGAACTATCCAGTTGACAACTGTGATATTGTCAGGAGCAGGATGATACCCCCAGACTATCCGGTCGACACCTGTCATCAGTCTATCCCTTGGTCGGCAAGTTCGGCATCTTGCCATGCATCCTCTCGGGAAGAAAGGTCCACCTTCGCCAGGTTTGCCGTGGTCAATAAGTCTGACAGACTTGCCCAGGCACACCTTGGCACGTGTCAGGAAATCCCTCACGCTCCTCTTCGAGAGTTGAGCTACCCACTCGTTTTCAGCATCACCGAGCATTAGGATCATCCTTTGCATTTGCATCCTGCATGGGCCTCGAGTCATGACTTGTCGGTGCATGAGCCGAATAAGTGGCTCACGGCCTCACAGCAAATACTACTCCCCCGTGAACACAAATGGGCTGTCTTGTCAACCCTGAGCATCGGTATCGGTTCCATCCGTTACATGACCTCTCTCAGGGAGAGGCATCTGTAGACACCCCAATTTTGAGGTCATTTGACAGTAGGCTCCTCTAGATGATGCTCTGGTCGCAACCACCAAAACCCTAGAACCCACTTAATCCAATCCACCTAAAAATTCAAATAAAACCAACTTAAAATCCAATAAAAACCCTAATTAATCAAATTCTAAACCCTAATCAAGTGAAAAGAAATTAAATCAATTTAAAATCCATTAAATAAGACAAAAACCTTAATTCAAGATTAATTCAAATTAAATCACTTAAAAATCCAAATAAATAAGAAAAAACCCTAATTAAAGTAAAATCCACTTTAAATCCTAATTAATAAAAATCCAAAACCCTAATTAATCCAAAAACCCTAAATAAACACAAAAACCATAAATAAACATAAAATTCCTAATTAATAAATCCATAAACCCCAATTAATCCAAAAATCCTTAAATAAACCCTAATTAGAACTCAAAATCCTAATTTCAAATCAATTAAATAAGACACTAAATCCAAAATTAATAATCACATTTAGCTCACAAAATCCTATTTAAAAACTTAAAATTAAAACCCTAAAATCAATAAAAATTCCAAACCCAAAATAATTAAAACCGTGATTTAAAACCAACTAATTAAACTTTAATCACAAACTTAATTAAAATCATAAAACATAAATAAAAAGTCTAAAATAAAATTCAAAACCCTAATTTGAAATTGAAAACCAAAACCCTAAAAAACCCTTAAGAAATTCATGAAAAAATGAAACCTAAACCAATTAAAACCTTAATTAAACCTTAAATCACAAAATTAAGAGATTAAATCAAACCCACAAAACCCCATTAAAATCTTAAAATCAAAACCCTAAAAAGTCCAAAAATTCCAAAAATAAAATCAAAACAAAAATCCAAATAAAAAGCCTAAAACCCAAGCCCAATAAACCTAATACTATTTCGTTTCAGAACTCAATTTCAAACTTTAGAAATGTCAAAAATAATTCCGACGAACCTAATTTTCTGACGAAAACTCTAACAAGTAATCCCAAGAAATCTAGAGCAGAACGTAGCCTCCAAGATACTTGGCCAACCTCCTCCAACTTAGGCCCGATCCAATGACACTGATGGGCTGAGGGGAGGACGATCAACGACCCCGGAGAACCTCGTCGGGGTATAAAGCCCCATGCCATCGGCGGAAAGAGAGGTTTTTCTTCAGACCTTGATTCATTGACTTCCATCAATCCAGAGCTTCTCTCCCTTAACCACCAACTCGCGAAGTCATCCAATCCCAAGTCCCCAATCCCACAGCCGTCCTTTTCCGTGAATCAAAGCAACCACTGTAGCCGTTGCCATCGACCAGTCGCCGGAGTTCGGGGGACAGCCACCCAGGTAATCTCCTACCCTTCCTCTTCCATCTGGAGCATGCATCCATAGATCCCTTAGACTTCTGGGATGTGCCACGGCAAAGCCAAGCCCCCAGCACACCGTCGCCTCCCCTGCCGGTTGTGGGTTCACCAGCACAAGCGATCCACGGGTAAGGCCCCCAGGGGGCCCTTACCCTCTCCTCCTCTCTTCCTCTTCTCCCATCTCTCCTCCTCTCCTCTCCTCTCCTCCTCTGTGCCCCCTTCCTAGAAGCCCACTTGCCTGCGCCGCCGCCATCGCAGTGTCGCCGCACGCCATTGAAGTGCCCCACTCCGCTTCGATGCCTCCTGCTCCAAGCGAGGACCTCCGGAGGTCTCCCCGCAAGCTATCGAGCCTCTCCGCGCCGCTTCGCTGTCGCCCAGGAGGCCCAGGACGCCCCAGCCACCGCCATTCTGCCATCGCCGGAGATCGAGGTGGGGGGAGCATTCCAGGCTGCCGCAAGCCCCATCGATGCTCCCCGGAGCTCCACCGTGATGCTCCTTTGGCCTTCCCGCACCTTTTCAGCCCTTGGAGAGCCCCAGGAAGGTCACTAAAGAGGGTTGCCGACAGCAGAGCGCCGGCGACCTCCGGTGATCTTCGAATAGGCCTTTTATGGCCCATTCAAGTTAGTTTTCGATTATTACGTTTATGTCCTCTTTTTATTACATTTGGGTCCAGACATTTTCATTTTGATCCCTAACGTTTTAAAATAGTTTTTATTTCTTTATTTTTCCTATGAATTTTGCATTTGACCCTTTGAGGAGTTCATCTTTTATTTCTTAACAAATTGATGCATGTTTTTATCACATTTAACTCCTGGAAATTCACATTTATCCCCTGAATGTTTTCAAAACAAGTTTTCTTTGTGATTTTTACATTCTGAACCCTGAATATGTTTAAATTTGCACTGATAATCATTAAAATAGGTTTTCATCACATTTAAATCTTAACAATCTGCATTTAGTCCCCTGATGTTTTCTGAAATGTTTTTCTTTAGGAAATTTGGAATCTGAGCCTAGAATTGTCCAAAAATTACACTGTTCTTCATGAAAATTGAATTTTCCTTACAGTTTGGTCCTAAAAATTTGCATTTAACCCCTAAAACATAAAAAAAATGAGTTTTTCATTATGACTTTTGCATTTTAAACCTTCGGATTCTTTATAATTGCTCTAACCAACATAAAAGCCTCATTTTTGTCATAATCAGACCCTGGAATTTTGCAGAGAAGTCCTTGGATTCACATTAAAGTACTTTTGAACATGAAATTTACATTTTGACCCCTAAATTATTTCCAAATCCATCATTTATGGTTTTTAAATGTTTTCCATCATATTTTGGGTTATTTTCCACTCTTATTGTGCATTTGATCACAAATTCTATTTTAAAACCATGTTTTTACTAAGATTTGATCCTTAGCTTTATATTTTGGTCATATTTGCAATCATGTGTGAATTTTGCACTTTAGACTTTGGACTTTCAAGAAATTACCCAAGTGTAAATTTTACACCCCTGTGCCACATTGACATTAGACCCATCATTTGCATGTTAGGATAGATGTAATGAGCATATTTTTCATCCAGTTTCTCAATCTTTTTTGTGAATTTTGCATTTTGGCCCCTATGTTTGTCCCTTATTTCTCTTACATCTGTTTATTGATTTTCTCTTCCTTGCTTCTGGCAAATAACATCTTCTAGACATTTGGCACACATTTTGACACAACTTCGGCCATCCATCATTTACATTTTGGCACTTATCCATGCATTTCATATCCATTTTCGTCACGTTTGTATCTCTATTTGGCGAGCCGACATCCTGTGCCTTTCCTTCAGGGATTTCTTTCTTCACTTTGTCCTTAGGGTCTCATATCTATTATCCGATTTGACTAGCTTTAATCCTACATTTCAAAATTTTTATTTGATTTGTATTTCATCGCCCAAGGGCATATATTAACAAGCCTGAGGGCCAACATTGTCCCCACTACGGATTATTTTCCCCTTTTTGATTTTCATGACTTTTTCCATGATTCCGATTCAATCTGTCTTCAGATTTTCTTATCTGATATCCGATTTGATTGGCTTTGATCCTGCATTTCAGATTTTTGATTTGATTTGGATTTCATTGCCCAAGATTCCGCCCAAGATTTGGATTTTGATTTTGATTTGATTTGGATTTCATCGCCTAAGATTCCGCCTCTTGCTGGGTGCATAAAGGACGTCTTTCAATACCATATTTTTGTCTCCCAGATCCAACTGATAAGTGCTAATACCTTCTACATCTAAATAGGTGTTATTTCCCATATAAATGCATTGTTCCCTAGGATTGAATTCTTTAAAGCATTCCAATCCCGTTTTGGTTTTAGAGATGTACTGAGTGATGCTTGAATCCACCTACCAATCATTGGAACTAGAGACTATAATATTGTTACACTCCATCACTCCAACAAAAACTTTTTTATTCTTGAATTTTGTTCTAAGGTTTTGCCTTTATTTCCGTCCTTATATGGACAATTTACCCTGAAGTGACCATATTGGCCACAAGCATGACAAGAATCTCATACTTTCTTTCCTTGTGCTTGATTTAGCTTATACTGGTTTCTATTTGGTCCTTTCTTTCTTTTATCATTCCTGTCATTCCTTAGCTTATGAAAAACTACATTTGCTTCTTCTAGATTGGTTTCATGAAACTTCCGGCTAATCATGATTTCTTGCTCAATTCCCAACCGTGCTGGCAATTCAGTGAGTTGAAGTGGGGTTGACCTTAGAGATGTGGTGACTATATCAAAACTATGTGGCAAACTATTTAATATGGTTGCTATCTGCAGTTTTTCAGGTATAGGGGTTCCTACAGTAGCTAAATCCTTTACCATGACAATCATATTATTAACATTCTCCACTACATTTCAGTGCATATTCATTTCTAAAGGAGAAGTTGTATATTCATTTCAGTTGTTTTATCATATTTCTCCTTCGAGGCATTCCATAAAGTGTAGGTAGTGTTGGATGTTTCAAAATACTTTATTAAACTATCCTCCATAAACATGAACATAAAACTCTTAGGTTTCTTATCTTCTATTTTCCATTTTTCTAATTTTTTAATTTCCGCTTCAGAAGCGTCTGCATTTATTTCTGGAGAATTAGATTCAATAACATGTTCCAGATTGTCATATTCTAGTGCATAACTAATATTTCTATGCCATATTTCATAGTTAACCCCATTCAATTTCTCAACTTTTGCCAACTCGGTGGTAATTAGTTTGGTAGCCATAATTCAAATCTACAATGAAATATAATTTCCCAAATTTAAAATCTTGCTATCAATTAATAAGCAATATATAATAAAGTTTTAAATAATTTCTGACAAGAAATTATTTCCAGGAATAAAGTCTATCACAACTTCCAACTAAATAGAAATTCCCAACAAGAAATATTAATATCTCATAAATGGACTTCCAATTACTATCTAATTCCAGAAATTTTGCAAATTTTTTTTTTATAAACCTATTATAATAAGTAATTCTAATCAACAATTAAATTATGCAATAAAAATAATAGTTCTTTTATTAAATATCAATATCAAATAAAACGATAAGTTAATCTACTAAATGCAAAAAATATCGTGCAACAAGTTCCCTTTTATAATTGGTAAAACTATATCAAGAATTGTAATATTGATTAGCCATTGAAAAGAACAAAAAGAAACCTTTTTTTCAAATCAAATACCAAATTCTTATATTTAATCAATTAAATCTAGTAATGAAGTAAGTTATTATTAACAATGAAATAACAAGAGATCTATATATATAACAAATAAAACAATAAAAAATCAAATTATAAAAAGTAGATATATAATATTGTTTCCCCTTTTTTTTTTCTTTTACACCACCTCTCCCTTTCTTCTTTCTCCTTCTCCCCTTTTCTACTTCCTCTCGCGAGAGAGAGGGATGCGACGACTAAAGGGGGCAAGTGGTGCAGGCAGGCAGCCAAGCGAGGACCATCCCTCGGGGGGGGGGGGGGGGGGAATAACAGGG
>JAMKQA010024375.1:0-17703 GCA_024699735.1 Posidonia australis
GCCTGGGCTTTTGAGCCTAGTTGTTCGGGTCACCGACGGTGTAGGCTGAGCCTGGGTCATTGGACCTAGTTGTTCGGGTCACCGACTGGGGCGTCAGACAGAGACATATCCCCGTGCACTTATGAAAATGAAATTGAGGCTAGTTGGCCGGGGCGGTGACATCCCGTACGGGGAATCTCATCACGGTAGTGCAGGAAGATAGGGGAAGGATGTCCTCACCTACTGCTTGTGTGCCACGTTACCCCTCATCAAGGTAACAACAGTAAAGAAAGTGGAAATGAATAAAGAAAGAGAAATGTGTTTTGGTCAGGATTTGGACTGATGAAATGGTCCTAAAATCCTGAAAAGAAATGATGATGTTTTAACCAGTTGCCAGCCAATGTTTATAATTTGGTTTTGAGCCCAATGAGGCATTGTGTTTTAGGCTGGATCTGGTCAAAATGTGTATTTGAAAAGTGTGTTTTGGGAAGAAATCCCCAATATTGAAAATGGAATTGTTTTGGAAAAAAAAAAAGAATTTCCAAAAGGTTTTTGAAAGGAATGTTTTGTAAGAAAAAGAATATGGTTTTGGGATTGGATTCCCAAGTGATTATTTAATAATAATAAAAATGGATGATTTTCAAAGGAGAAAACCAAGTTTTTTTACAAAATGATAAGAAACGAGTTTCTTTTGGTTTTGCCAAGTTTTGTTTGTGGTTGTGTGTTTTGGGACACGTACTAGGTGACTTAGATGTCACTCACGCGTGCTATTTGGTTTTCAGGTGCAGATCGCGTGCAGCCGGGTTCTGGTGCAGGAATTGGAGCTTCTAGCCGCACATTGTGATCCTAAAGGTGAGCCTTGGTTACAGTTATATTTGTTTCTGTAATTAGTGTAATTATGCTTTGGATATTGTGATTTGGTAGTGTGCCTGGGATCGGGGCGTTACAGATTTAGTACTAGTTTTCCTATTATAATGACCACGTTTGCGACAACTACCACATGCGATTAAGTCCTTGAATCCTAAAGGAATTCTCTTTCTTTTGGATCTACCAGAGCAGACCTTCATTTTCCAATGCTTGATGTTAACCTTTGAGATATCCACCTTAGGCACGTATACGAAAGTTATTGAAAAAATTGATTGCTCATAAGCCAAATGATACATGTCACTTGTAAAATACTATTAAAAAAATAAAAAATGATTCTCCCAAAAAATTGTATCGTGTCATAAGCATCGTATGATATTGAATGGTTGAGCCAACGAGTATCATATTTCTCTTGCAAGTTGTATGTTTTCTTGGACCTTAATTTCCACGCTTGGGTAAAGATATAACTTCCATTTAGTACTCATAATTTTACGTTTTTTATAACATCTCCATTATTTGGATGTGGATTTAGTCCATGAGCTCAGTGATAGCCAAGTGACAAGTGTCTAGGATCCAAGAATTGTATGACTAGACAGCATTGGAGTATATCTTCCTATAACGCTCACCCTCAAATAATGCATTACACCAATCTTCCATCTCTGATCCATTGATCCATTGCTTTACATGATAGTATCTACTAACTAAATCATCATAATGCTTCTTAAATTCCAATTTTGTGCATGCACACACCACATTTTTCGGTAGGCTCACACATCTGTAATTAGATAATCTTTAGTAATAGGTATTGAATAAGTGATAACAACTAAAGAGGTAGTTATTCATAAATAACTTGCTTGTTATGGATCAAATAACTTATAATGTCTTTCGAGAAGTCTTTTAAAGTTTTTCTCCAAATGCCTCAAGTAGGAAGCATGAAAATTTCCTTGGAATTGAACTACTTGGTTCCTTGTATCTATCAGAAACAAATGTAAGCTGTACATTTTCATCCACAATTTTCTTTAAGTCACTCGAGAACCATACTCAATTCTCATCAATTTCTGCATCCACAACACCAAATGTTAAAGGGAAATATCTCATTTTCACTATTCAAGGGTGTAGTATCTAGTAATACACCTTGATATTTTGATTCGAGGAAGGTTCTGTCAAGAAAGAGTAGTGGCTAACAATCCACTCGAAAACCAATACTTAATGTATGAAATATTACAAACAACCTTTTAAATCTTCTTGTTTCAGAGTTTGATTGCTAGTCCACAAATAACCCAAGAGTTTTCTTCAATATCGCTTAATGATATACTCATATAGTTGATCAATTGAGTACTGCTCATCTTCGAATAGATGTTTTCGTACCTCCTCCTTGGACCACCACACTCTGTGGTATGGAATTTGTAACTCATATTTATCATATATGACATTTTGAAAGTCAATTGCTCAATACAATGGTTTTTGCTTTAACTTCTAACTTACGACAGAAGACATCTAATATTTTATGGCTTTTGAGTGATCAACTATGCCAATGCTTCTTCCACATAAACCACTCTTTTCAAATTTCTTTAATTTGAAGACTCGATTGCATGGATCGTTACAAATTACATGAACTTTTCGACAACATCCTACTAATTTTGCACAATAAGCTGTTCATTGTTAAACTCTTAACCCTAGATAAAGAATTGGAGATTTTGTTGCATCTGATGAACCAACACAGTACAGGTGAGAGAAAGCATACTAGGAAGAACGACAGGATTGAAAGGTGAAAGTGCATCATAGGCTATTTCGGGACACGCGGAATATTTGCATGTGAACTCCAGCCATGATAACGTCCGTGGGAGTTACCAACCAGGCCAGGTGTTATCCATGACAAAAAAGGAACTTGATACAACTAGACGTGTCTCTCTCATGCATGGATCTTTCCATTGTTTCATCGGTTGATGACAGACCAGGACACCCACAATGAATTCAAGTTAAAACGCATCCAACCTCGATTAGGATACCCGGAAGACGCATAAGATTATTATTATTATTATTGGTTCTTAAAATCAGTTTGGTTTCGATATGCTGCGTGTCGTGGTTCACACGATCTTTCCCAACAACCTCGAACGCATGGAACCAACAAACAGATTCGATTCCTCAGCGTACCATTACGCAAGCGTATTCTTGCGAGCAGAAAATTATCCCAGATTTTTCTTTGTATTAATCTTTTACACTCCATAAGTCTTTTACGAATGCAATTATATAAACCAAGGGATTAGCATTAAATAATCACGCTTTTTCTTCTTCCTTTTTTTTTTTCCCCTGTTAGCTAAAGTTCACATCCCAATTAATGCGTTCCACAACAATCTTTATTTTACTTATATATGATCATATCATCGGTCTAAGCAATTAATTGCCCAAAACGGTAGCAAGCTGTCACTACCCGGAACGACATGAAGAAAGAAAATAATGCGGGTCTTCTACAAAAATGGGTGTCATCATCATTTCCTCCTCCAAATATTAAAGACTCCAGGGTGTGGCACATGGCATATTAATGCATCGTATCCGATTCTAGTAACCACACAAAGGTCTAGAAAACCACATACATCGATGGTACAGCATTTGGTGCACATGGTCTTTTCCCCATGAGATGTCGCTTTACAAGGAAGAGACCAATCTCTGTCATGATCTAGCCATCGAAGGAAGGAAGGAAGGAAGGAAGGAGGGGAAACGAAGATACAGAGAGAAGTTGATGCAGATATGAACTTGAGCACGTATGTACTATTTACAGGTATGAAATGGGATTCTGCTCTGGATGGTGGATATTTAGACTTGATGCGTGATGAGATCGAGGAAGCTGGCAGATGTATATTTCCGAGGTGGACTTCATTAACAGACGAACAGATTGGATTTTGACGTATGATGTGATGAGTGTAATGCTTGGGAAGGTACAGAATTCATTGCAACTTCTTGTCACTTCGATGGGCTGGATTTGTTTCGTGGCACAACATATATATATATATATATATCTATATATATATTTATCTGTAGAGTGTACGAGCACAAGTCTAATATTTATATTTAAAGATTACGTTTTTAAAATACCATTCATGTTCTGATCCGTACCTTCTTATACGTTATTTTAATAAAAAAAAATTTTTAAAAAAATTCCGAATTATGCAGAAGTTAAAATGAAGAAAGTTGGTGCAGCTCGTACTGCAGCTTATTGGGCCGTATCTTGGGCTGTCCTGTCTTCCCCCTTACAGACCCTAAATAGGCTATATACTCCTGCCTAAGGATTGAGAATAGAAGAAGCCATTGAGATCCATTTGGTTGCCTGTTTTATGAAAATGCAGAATATTTAAGTTACTGTAAATGAAAATGCAACATAGAACTGTTTGCATTAAATCTTTTTTAAAATATAACAATTGCAGTTCATGATCAAGTGGAATCTGATTCCTCTTGTTTAAAGTTGGAATTTCATGGAACATTGAGGAGGGTTGGGTAAATTGAGGATAGAATTTTTTTTTTTGGAATATAAAGTAACTAATTATCAAAGGCAATCTCATAATATAATATGAGAAATTTATTGATGTTTTAAAGTAATCCAACTGAAATAACGTCTAAAACAGGCTACAACAGGCTAGTTAATCTGGAATCAATAGCTCCTCGCATGGCTGTGGATTGACCTTTGCCTTAGAGAGGCAATTTGTGGCCTGGTCTGCTAATCTGATACGCTAGTCTGATATTAAAATGGGTTCGGATTAAGCATAAATGAAATTAGTTGAAAAATAGGTCAATTGGTTTAACCTATTTAATAAATGGGTTGAATTTGGGTGTAGTGTTGGTAATCCATTTAAGACCTGTCAATCCATCTAATGAATTAAATATATAATCTATTAATTTAATTTGATTAGAACATGTAGTTATAAAGTTTGACTTGATTTATTTATTTATTTACTTAGTTATTCACTTATGTCTTATGAGTAACAATTTAGATATTTATTTTTGTTTTTTGATAATATTCAATATTAGATAAAATTAATTAGGTTCAATGGATTAAACAGGTCTAATTATTTGATCTATCTAATTCGTTTAACAGAATAAATAGGATGAACAAGTTGTGTTAGGTCAACCAATTACAAATGAATTGAATTTGGATCAGAATTTTCAACATGTTTATTAAATGAATTAAATTTGGGTTGAATGCAAATGCATCGAGTTGGAAATAGATTGACCTAAACCCAATCTATCAATCCTTTTACCACACCTACCTCTGTTTGAAGCAACTTCTCTTGTAATCTATGGTCTTAAAAGGTTCACTAGAGCTAGCATATGACGCACCAAACATTGGAAAGAAATGGAGATAGAATTCTAATTATATTCTCTTGTTTTGTATACATACCAAAGGAGTGCTTACGGTCACAACTCACAAGTTGTGATTGGATGTGCGATTCTTTTAAGATTCTCTGCATAATCTTGGAATATTGTGTTTGATTATCTTATCTACTTGAACTCTGACGAATTATCAAGTTTCTCTTGAAGGGGAGGAAAATGAAGACATGATTACAACATATTGTACTCATAAATCCATTTGGCTGCTAAAAAGATTAGGGGGAGTATGATGGTATTGAAGTACATTTGGTCGCTTGTTTTAGAAACAAGCAAGATTTTGTAGTTATGTACTTATGTGAGTGTTGACGCAAAATTAAACAGATTGAAGTTCGATGGTAGAGTGATTGTCTCATTAAATTAAAACAAAGAGTCGACAAAAAAGCGGGACTAGAAGTGATGGACAATTGCCCATTTGTTGTTGGTCTCAGGATCGTGGGTTAAAAGTAGTAATTAATAATGATGCTACACCATGGGCATGAGAAAGGAGGACCACGACGTAAACCATAATTGAAGGAGAAATCATTGTCACATCTCCACGACAATCCAATTTACCAAGCTACAAAAGGAAACTATTTTGTAAGCTTTACTCTTTCTAACACTCAATTATAATTCACTGAAGTTTTAGCGAAGTAGTAATATTAGTTCTCTTTAGTGTAGTTTTAGAATTAAACTTGTGTTACTGTAAACTTTAGGTAATTATCTTCGTGACCATTGGTGGGGATATTGCTTGAAGATTACGTTCATCATCATATAGCTAACTTGAAGTGTCGATTGTGTTGGTAAACGGTATGGTGCTCTACCTAGTAAGTCTTTAATTATATTTCATTATCAATGTTTGATACTTATGGTTTGCTACAAAGTCTTAAAACCCAAATAATATCCTTTATTAGAAGTTTGCTCATCACCAATAACATCGGACCCCTAACTAATGACTTTTGTTTCTAGTAATCTTACAAGGTTCATCAATCAAAGGCTTGTGCAAGTTTTAGAACGAAACACATTTTTGGCTTGCCTGGTGGGATCCGATAGTTAGTATGATTAATGGGTCAAATGTTCCTAATCCAAACCCTTCATGGTATGAATATGATATGCTCAAAGATCTAGCAGATCATATTAGATTAGATTAAATGATCGTTCTTGAGGAGATGTCAAGTTGCCTTAAGGACATGATAGTTGAAATAAAGGATGGGTTTATAGAGAGTTTAACACAATTTAATGCTAGCTTAGCCTATGCCCTACGAGAAGGGAATATTCAAGTGATCAAATTCAATAAAATTTCAAACGCTAGAGTAGAAGTAGTATTAGTTGCCATATTGGCGAACTAGGCTTGTAACAATTGACCCAAGTGACTATTCGCAGTCTACATGGGGTAAGCCAGCAGAATGCATGGTAGGAACCCCAATATGTAGGTGCAAATGGACTGAATTATTAGTACGATTTTCAAGGACACAACAATCCTCCACACAACATAGGTCCTCACGAGTATAATCCTAATGGTAATATAGGAAATTACCAACCACCAAATTTTGCAAACAACTTGTATGTGAGGGACTTTAGTTATGTACCTAGGAATCAGAATAACGAGGCACAAGTGGTGCCAAACATCCAAATGCAATGAAGGGAGGCAAGCCAAAGATGAATTGGTCAGGTTATTGAGATGTTTAGGTTTTCCAAATGTTGGTGCAGACAAACCTGTATTCTGCGCGGATGGATGCTTATAATGAATTCCCAAGAGGATATACACAAAGGCAAGGATTATATAAGTTATTCTTAGGGGGTGAGGGTCAGTCCACCACCGATCACATAAGACAATTTACAGTCCAGTGTGAAGAGCTTAGTGGTAGTGATTATCACAAGTTTAGACTCTTCCCAAATTCATTGATAGGGGTTGCCTTGCACTGGTATGTAAATTTACTGGAAAATTTTGTGCACAACTAGTAGGAAATGGAAAGCTTGCTTCATGAGCAATTTGCTAGACAAGAGTTAGAGATTGAGATAGCAAACTTAATGATGATTAAGCAACATATGAATGAAACTATATCAACATTTGCCTCCCATTTCAGGGTGACATGTTGTAGATACTTTGCTAACCTCACTAAGTATGATTATACTCAAATAATGAAGGGAAATCTTCATGTTGATTACCGAAAGCATCTCTCATGGATTAAAGTAAAAAAAATCCCAATGCCAGTTGAATTAACGTCTAAACACAAGGAAGTGCTCCAAGAGGAGAATCATCATAACAATTATAGAACCAATAAAATTAAAAACGTTGTCATAGTGGAGATGAAAGGTTACAAAATTAACATAGAAGAGAGCAACATCGAAGAAGTAAATGTTGCCGAATTGATCAATACCTTGCCATATACGTGCAAAGCATTACACAAAGATAATGTGTTAGCACCAAAGGATACCAAGGCTAAAATTTTGAGGAAAATAACTTCAGAAATCGAACAGCTCACGTTTGACATAACCAAGTCAAATTAGATATTTGATTTGCTTTTGTTTGATAAGCAAATTAAGCTTTCTGATGGTCATAACTTACCCTCAATAAATGAATTAAAAATGCATAAATATTGTAAGTGGCATCATCCATGTACTCATGATGCTAATAATTGGGTGGTGCTCTAACAAGTCTTAGGAGAAGCAATTAACAAAGGATGGTTGAAATTTGCAACTATCGAAACTAAAACACTTGAAAAGGGAATCCTATTCCTTCAGTGTAGGTAAACATGGCAAATGTCACTTTCGTTGCCAAACAAACTATCAAGGTGAAAGAAAAGCACCACAGGAGAAACAACAAAGACTGTAACTCATGTAACTCATGCTGAACTTGCAAAAGAATTCATCAAAATAGAAAAGCATGTGGATAACAAGTTCACGTGGATCAAGTTGTGTCTTAAATGTAAACAAGTGTATAACGAGAGGATCGGTGAATCATCGGAGTTAGAACACAAGGAGGCTATGTCAGACATGGTAGATAGATTGCGCTGGGAAAGGAGATTATGAATATGCTTCGTATGAAAAAGGAGAAACAAAGAGTGGTGGTTGTAGTACTTGATGAAGGATCACCTGATGTTCGCTTAGATAGTGTAACCATGCCGGCGACAACCTCGAGCTTGGCGCGAAAGGCCAAATGCGCAAGGATCGGCAAAGTCACGGCAAAGCAATAAAAAAAAAAGATAAAAGAGCAGGAGTCGCCACCTAGTCTATTTTAAAATGGAAGACGAGGAAAACTGCTTAAAACATTCAAATCATGCAATAAAGCTAATGGAAAAGGTCTTCATAAACCAGAAATGGGCAAGAATCCCTGTTACGCACAAGGAAGGTATTAGACGCCCTCGTGCGCCCGAAAATCGGTCTTTCTATGGGTTTCTCATTTACTTATATGAAATGTCGGCTTTTCAGCCTTTTCTGTACGCCCGAGGGCGATATGCAATACCATGCTAAGTGAGTGGTTTTTTATGACAAATAGGAGTGCATGGGTTGTAGGGTGTGTCCTAATGCTCAGAAATATCACCCGTGTAATGGATCAAGCATTGATGCAAGGATATTGCATAAATAAGATCAAAGATCTAATAACTTCGAGTGATTTTCATCCTTACTTTACTATATGCAAAACATGATCTATCATGCATAAAAAAGGTTGAAAACAGAGTGGGGTCTTCTTGACATACCCAGGAAGACAACCAGAGAAAACCAAAATCAAATCCAAACGGGAAGCATGCTAAAAACCATGCGAAAAGCTGCTATATGCCACTGGAAAACAGGCTGGCGCGCTTGTGTGGTGTGCCAGACTAGTGCTCCAGTCTGGTGCGCCACCTATGTGCTCTACTTGGTGCAGGACAATGTGCCAGGGAAAGATCAGAATGCCATGCAATGCAATATCATGTAATATGATGGATTCCAGAATATCATACAATGCAAAGTCCTTGCAAACTAAAAAATGCAACTTAAAAATCTATGAAAATCCAAACATGAGAAGATAACATGGATCTTGTGCTCAAAGATGATATGCCTCACACAAGATCACACCCTTTTTATGCCAAATAAAGACAACAAGAATCAGCCATACTATCTAGATCATGGACTGATGCATAAGAATCTCCATATAGGAGTCCATGGAGTAATCAGCCAACCAGATTTCAGTGATGAGCCAAACATGTAAAGTGCAAAAGTCTTAAAAAACAGTATCATCTTAAGCTGAAAACATGCATGCAAAGACATGTAATACCAGAGAATCAACACTAGGAAAATCAGAGTCAAAAGCATCCGGAAAACCATGTAGATTATAATGCAAACAGGGTGATTTGCTCTCTGACCAGAGTGGTGCACCAGAGTGGTGCGCCAGAATGGTGCTCTGGTAAGGTGCGTCACTCTGGTGTGCCACTTTGGTGTGCCAGAATGGTGCTCCCCAGAAACCCTGAATAACTACAGTTTGATTCAGAATCTAGTCCAGATTTCAGAGATCAATGATTTTTCTTTAACCCAGATCAGTTATATAGATGATAAGAGACTAAAACATGATGAGACACAAACAAATAAAAGTCTTTTATCACTAGTTTCAAATCATGCCAAATCATAGGTTGATGACTGCATACATGCTTAGGATTCTAAAGAATATGTATGAGTTAATAAGGTCAATAATCTCATGCAAATGATAAACACATAGAAGGCATATTGGCTACTGATATGAGTGCATGAATCATGATTCTCTATGTGAAAGAAATAGAGATGAAAGACAAATTTGCAGCATAAAATCAGATTATCTATGAAGTTTATGACATGCTTTATAAATAAAAGAAGGGAGATGAGC
The DNA here is from genome assembly GCA_024699735.1 of Posidonia australis. Lineage (NCBI taxonomy): Eukaryota > Viridiplantae > Streptophyta > Magnoliopsida > Alismatales > Posidoniaceae > Posidonia > Posidonia australis. Next base: position 10,043 of record JAMKQA010024375.1, read on the forward strand.
CTACCTTGCCCAAGGTGTTCCTTCTTAGAAAATTCAAGATAATACTTCCTTACTACTTTGAGGAGGTTGGAGATGCTCTAGAAGGCCAAGATATTCTCAAGAAAACGAGAGAGACTTGCTGGAGTAAGTGGATAGCTTGCTCAGGATTAACCAAGTGTGCCAAATGGTTGCCAATGGGGGTCCTTTATTAAAGCTCCACAAGGGTAACTCCCATGGGATGCAGACAACCTCGCAAACGAAGAGCCTGGTGTAGATTCGCAGGGAATATCCGCTGGCGAGGGTTACAAGCACGGGAGATGGAAAGCCAGCAGCCAGCACTCTGAAAAGTGGTTGTGCGCCAGCTTGGTGCGCCAGGATGATGCTCAAGATAGGTGCGCCACATTGGTGCTCCAGCTTGGTGTGCCACCTTGGAAAGCCAACAGCCAGCACTCTGAAAATCCGTCCATAAATGACACACCTAGCTAGCACACCTACCTGGCGCACATACCAGGCGCCCAGCCATTTCTCAGGCTGCTGGCTGTTGGCTTTCTAGCTCCCATGGCTGTTACCTCTACCAACGAATATGCCATGGAATCTTCCAGGCTTTTCGTCTACTAGGCTCCTTGCTTTCCTAGGAGTTACCCTTGGAAAATCCCTATATATAGACCCCATAGGCAACCATTTGAAAGGACTGATCATCTTGAAAGATAGAGACACACACAGCTACACCAGCCTTCTCCAGAATTCTGCAACTATCCACTTGAGCTCTCAAGCTTTTCCTTGCATGCAGAGATATTCTCGGCCCTTCCAAAGCATCAAGAAGCTTATTATCTTAGGTCTTTCTTTTCTTTCTTGAAGGAACATCTTGGACAAGGTAGGTCCTTCCCACTTTTCTTTTAAGTTCTTATTCTTTTGCAATGGAATAAAGCATGCTAGAAATTCCACATGTATGGTCTGATTTATCTGTATTTTCATGAGGTTTCTATGATGAATTTACTTATCCTCCTTGCAAGATGCTCTCCATGCAAATCTACATTTTTTTTTGCAAGCATGTTTACTTTGTTTCTAGCATAAAAATTTGCACTATGTTGCCTGCATGAGCTATCTTTTCCTTATTATATTCTTGGTATGATCATCACTTACATATGTTTTGTTGGGTCTACTTGTTTCATGTTTGTTCCTTTGCATTTTTGTATGCGTTTCTGCCATGAATCCATTAAATCATCTTGTTTTTTAAATCAAATGATAGCAAGATGACTTTGATCATATGCATCCTGTCATGCTTTCAGCTTTTAACATCCGCATAAATCAACCTGCATTAGTATATATCACCTATCTCTATTCTAGGTCAGATTTTGGATCAGATTGCAGTCTGATCCAGATTTTCTGAGGAGCACCTAAATGGCGCACTAGAGTGGCGCACTAACCCAGAGCACCACTCTGGTGCCCCATTCAGGAGCACTAGACTAGTCAGAGAGCAAAACATTCACTTTTGCATATCTGCTTGTATGGTTTTCTGAATGATTTTGAATCTGATTCTTTTACCGCTTGTTCTTTGATATTCCATGGTTTTACATGCATGTTTTCGGTTTAAAGCAAGATTATTTTCTAGTTGTTTTCTCCCTTTGGATAATCAGTCCTTGGACAGAATCTGGTAGGCTGGTTGCACCTTACTCCTACATGGAGAGCCTTGTGCATCAGCCTATGATCCGGTGGCATGGCTGAATCCTGCATCTTTCATTTAGCATGCATAGGGTGTGATCTTGTGTGAGGCTACCAGCCCTTGAGCACAAGGTCCATAGGTCATTGCATTTGCATTTCTTTCACTTTTAAGGCATGTTTTCCAAGTTTTGCGAAGGATTTTACATGGCATGATTTTTCAGAATGCATTCTCATGTGATTTGACACTGCATGGATTTCTATTTTCCCTCAGCACATCTTTCTAGCCCACATAAGAGCACCTAGGTGGCGCACCAGACTAGAGCACCAATCTAGCACACTAAACAGGCGCATCAGCCTATTTTCAGTGGCACACAGTAGGTTTTCGTATGATTTTTAGCATGCTTTCTCGACATGATTTGCTTCTAGATTTTTCCTGGTTTTCTTCCTTGACATACTAGGGAGGCATGACTTTGTTTTTAACCATTTTATGCATGTTAGATTGCATTTGGCATATAGCAAAGCAAGGATGAAAAGTCGCTCAAAATTCCTAGATCCTTGATCTTATTTATGCAATATCTTTGCATCGACACTTGACCCGATATATGAGTGATACTTCTGAGCATTAGGACACACCCCTACACATCATACACCCTTATTTAGCATAAGACACCACTCACCAAGCATGGCATGACATATCGCCCTCGGGCGTACAGTAAAGGCTGAAAAGTCGATATTTCATAAGCAAACGAGAAACAAATAGAAAACCGATTTATCGGACGCACGAGGGTGCCTAATACCTTCCTCGTGCGAAACATGGATCCTTACCCATTTCTTGTTTATGACCTACTTTTCCATTGCATGATTTACATGTTTTATATGGTTTTCCTCGTCTACCATTTTTATAGACTAGGTGGCAACTCCTGCATTTGCATTTTTATTTTTATTGTTTTTGCCGTGACTTTGCCGTCCCTCATGTATTTTGGCCTTTTGCGTAAAAATCCTCGAGGCTGTCGCCAACATGGTTACAGGTATGGTACACTGGTGTGGTAGTGTGGGTAATGTGTGATGCATGCGGTGCTCTAGGTGTAGGTGTGGGTACATACACTACTTGGCGTTGCAGGGGCGGGCAAACATTTGCAGGAGCAGCAGGGGATCTAATATAGGAAACTGTGTTCTTGGAGGGATCCCGCCTCCTGGGTGGAATGGCATTATTATTTTTGTTGTTGTTGCTACTGCTAGCGCCACTATGTGAGGCAATGGCCTGAGTTCTCAACTCGGGCGCCTGCCTGAAGCAATGCAGAAAAAGTGGTGACTGGATGGATGCTAAGCAGAGCTCCGACTGCTGGCTGTGCTCCTCGGATCATTATCTCAATAGACTCCTCGTCGGAGGGTCTACCTTTGACCTGTGAAGCCAAGAACCACCAACGTTCAACATACTCCCCAAATGTTTCTTGGGGCCTCTACTTAAGAGCGACTAAGTCCTCCCGCTTTGGGATTAAGTCAAGATTAAAGGAGTATTGTTCGAGGAATGTCTGGACAAGGTCGTCTCAAGTCCGTATGGTGGCCATGTCGAGGGAAGTGAACCACTTCAACACGGGCCCCGTCAGACGCTTCTAGAACAGGCAGATGAGCAATCTCTCGTCAGCTTGAACCTGTGCGAGATCTCCGCAATAGGCTCTAAGGTGGGAAATTGGGCAGCCCTTACCATTGTATTTGCCGAATTCTGGGATTTGGAAATTCGGTGGGAGAGTCGTCTCTTGGAAATAACAGAGGTCCCAGAATTGGTATTACCGGCGGTCCTCGTCCTGCACGTGCCGGAGAGTGTGCTCCAAATCGTTCATCCTCGCAAGGAGAGCGTCTGGAGCTACTGTAGTTGTGGATTGTGCAGTAGATGCGGGGGCCACGTACACTGTATGGGTCACCCCTAAGGGCTCCTCTTGATCCACCATTCCGCCGTCTGGTGCTACGGCAGGATGGCCAATGTACCCGTGCATGGGTGCTGTGTGATGGGGGACAAAAGATGAGGCTTGATACAGAGGTGAAGACAATGCAAGGGGTGGTGCTACAGGTGGTGCAAAGTGTGGGAGCAAGAGCTGTTGGACCGGAATGGCCTCAGGTATAACGCTCATAGCGGGTTGTGCTCCCACCAGCCTAGAAGGCTGGCCACCAGATAAGAGAGATGCATGCTGTGGTGGGTACTATGACGGTGTTACAAAAGGTAATGTCGACACCCCTATCGCCGGAGAGACGAGGGACGGCGACGGCTGTGGGGGTGGTGTAGTGGGTGCAAACTGTGATCCTAGAGTCGGTTGCAAAAGCAACTCGGGAGTCACGAAGGACAAAGCTGAGAAGGGCTGGAGTGCCAGTGCCAATCCCTGCAAATGCTGGGCGATGGCCGACATTTGTTGCAGTTGCGCAGTGGCGGGATCATCACTAGCGGCTCCAAAGGATGGAGGCAAAGCAGGAGAAGAAACAGGAGGCTGAGACCCTAGTTGTGCACACTAGGGGGAGGTTACTACAGAGACAGCCGCAGTCGGAGGAGGGTTGGTAAACACATAGCCTTGGGGAAGAACAGACTCAACAGCTGGGGCCCCAACAGCAGCAGAAGACCAAGCAAGTGGTCTCTAAGGCGGGGTAGCCATAGGGACACAGAACTGGGGTGGCGGAGGTCCTCTGGAAGCTAGGGCGAAAGTGGAGGCAGTAGAGATAACTGGAACAGACACAAAGGAAGGGTACACCAAAATGGGGACCTCCTCCTGAACAGTAGTGGAAAGGGGCTCGCTGGTATGCTGGGCCATGGTGGATCGCGAGCGGGTACGGATCGAACTGCGGTTAGGAATGAGAGGACAGATCCTAGGACGAGCTATCGTCGAAAGTGACGGATAACTCTGGAGACGTGGTTGAGAATGAGGTCGCAACGAGAGTTAGCGAAAGGAAAGGTCTCGAGCTCAGGCTATAGAATCTCGCACGCTGACAAGAATTCTATGCACATAAATAAACAAGTTAGAAAAGATGCAATGTTTATGGTGGTATGAGATGCAAAATGCATGAATGCCTCTAGTATGCACTCCCTCGCAACCTAGGGGTATCCTACCACGCCGTCTACTCCAGGTTCACACAAGGGTGAATAGGTCTCCGACTCAAGGTTAGAAAGATTAACGTCCTCGTTCTAAATCCCAGCCAAAGCTTAGGTAGTGAATGGGTGGTGCGTTCGGGACCTCGTCCTATGCCAAAGCAGTAGGCTGTACCCTCTACTAACATCGACACGACCCCAGACAAGGGGGGACACCCGATATTTCATCCCACGCCAAAGTCATAGGATGAGACACCGAGAAATGTCCTTCGCAAACTGTATAGACAGACTCAGGAGATGAGAAGATGCATGCCCTATATGATGAATGCAAAGTATGCCTTGAGTATTTTACTTGCAAGTTTATTAAACCGCAGGGGAAAATTTGCAATTTGTCACTAGTTTGCCATACGTTTTATTGATTTTGGTTTTTATATTTTCATTAACCAAATGGGGAGAGAAAACATGTCTCTAATCTCCTAAACATGGCATATACAAGAAGGGAAATAAACATGCAAATCAGATATGAATTAACAAACAGAAGTATGTGCAGGTTATGTGCAACAGTGGTGACATAGCAAATGTGTAAAAAGAAAATACCCAATATATAAAAGGCATGCATGTAAGAAAGCACCTCTTAAAAAGGGACAACCAAAGCAAAGCAAGGAAATAAGCAAGCAAGGAAAGAAGCCAAAGTAAACGAGAAACCCAAAACAAAAATAAGAGATTCTGGGCTCGATCCCCAGTGGAGTCGCCAGTTTATGTAACCATGCGGCGACAGCCTCGAGATTGGCATGAAAGGCCAAATGCACGAGGGTCGGCAAAGTCATGGCAAAGCAATAAAAAAAATGATAAAAGAGCAAGAGTCGCCACCTAGTCTATTTAAAAACGGAAGACGAGGAAAATCTCTTAAAACATTCAAATCATGCAATAAAGCCAATGGAAAAGGTCTTCATAAACCAGAAATGGGCAAGGATCCCAGTTACGCACGAGGAAGGTATTAGGCACCCTTGTGCGCCCGAAAATCGGTCTTTCTATGAGTTTCTCATTTACTTATATGAAATGTCGACTTTTCAGCCTTTTCTGTACGCCCGAGGGCATTATGCAATGTCATGCTAAGTGAGTGGTGTCTTATGCCAAATAGGAGTGCATGGGTTGTAGGGTGTGTCCTAATGCTCAGAAATGTCACCCGTGTAATGGGTCAAGCATTGATGCAAGGATATTGCATAAATAAGATCAAAGATCTAATAACTATGAGTGATTTTCATCCTTGCTTTACTATACGCAAAACATGATCTATCATGCATAAAAAAGGTTGAAAACAGAGTTGGATCTTCCTGACATACCCAGGAAGACAACCAGAGAAAACCAAAAACAAATCCAAACGGGAAACATGCTAAAAACCATGCGAAAAGCTGCTGTGTGCCACTGGAAAATAGGCTGGCGCGCTTGTGTGGTGCGCCAGACTGGTGCTCCAGTCTAGTGCGCCACCTATGTGCTCTACTTGGTGTAGGACAATGTGCCAGGGAAAGGTCAGAATGCCATGCAATGCAATATCATGTAATATGATGGATTCCAGAATATCATACAATGCAAAGTCCTTGCAAACTCAAAAATGCAACTTAAATATCTATGAAAATCCAAACATGAAAAGATAACATGGATCTTGTGCTCAAAGACAATATGCCTCACACAAGATCACACCCTTTTTATGCCAAATAAAGACAACAAGAATCAGCCATACTATCTGAATCATGGACTGATGCAAAAGAATCTCCATATAGGAGTCCATGGGGCAATCAGCCAACCAGATTTCAGTGATGAGCCAAACATGCAAAAGTCTTAAAAAACAGTATCATCTTAAGCTAAAAACATGCATGCAAAGATATGTAACACCAGGAAAATCAAAGTCAAAAGCATTCGGGAAACCATGCAGATTATGATGTAAACAGGGTGATTTGCTCTCTAACCAGACTGGTGCACCAAAGTGGTGTGTCAAAATGGTGCTCTGGTGTAGACACCCCAATTTTCTGATTTTACAGGATGGAGATGTGGTGGCTGAGCTCTGACCTAACCAAGGCCTTTTAATTCATGGAGACCCAATTGGGCCCATGAAGGCCCACATAAGCCCATTTGGGCCCATTTAGCCTCTTCGGGCCCATGTGGGCCCACAAGACCCACATAGGCCCATTAAGCCCAAATTGAGCCCAAAGCCCATAAAGGTCTATCATAAACAATTTAGCTCTTTGCCTTCAACCCAACATCTTATTTCATCCTTACCATATCCATTAAATCATTCTTCATTTAATCAATTTTTTACCAAAAATCATATAAGCCACCCATCTCACTGAACTCATTCCTTTTCACCAATCTCTCACGAATTCAGCCCGAGCCATTCTTCCTCACTGAACCCACCTCCTTCAGCCCATTTCACCATTGGATCAGCATCACCCAAGCTACCTCAGCCACTGGATCAGCCATCGCAGGAGGAACTTGGATCGCCGTCGATCCTTGTCGACAGCCAAGGGGACAAGGGGGAGCAGCGAGGAGACAGCCGTTAGCATGTGGTTAGTTTGTTTTATTTTTTTTTGGAGTTGGTTACAGGGTCGTTTTCATTCAGTTACAGCGTTTCTGTTGGGATCCGGCGACTTATATAAGAAGGAGAAGGGAACCAGAAGTTCAGGAAGCCACACAGATCGTCACACCTTCTGGACCACGCGAGAGAGCGAGGAAAAGAGCCAGAGCCGTCGCGGAGGACGAGAGGGCGCCATTTCCAGAGCTTCGGCGAGGCACAATCTCTGACCAAGTACACACTGATCCCTCCTATTCATCTATTCTGATCCTCTAGCCTCTCCTCCTCTTCCTGGAGTGCTTCGAAGGGATCCAGAGTGATCCCTTGGCTAGCGGCACTCCGGCGACAGAGGTGGGGGGGGGGGGGGGGGGGGGGGGG
>JAMKQA010024376.1:0-20526 GCA_024699735.1 Posidonia australis
GGAGCACCCGGACAGTCGCCGCCACCACCTCGGTTGCGCACGCAGCTCCTTCCTCTCCCTCTTTCTCCTCACGTTGCAGCACACTTCTCCCAGTCGCCTCCGCCCTCTTATGCCCACCTCCTCCCGCATCCCGCCAGCCGCCCGTCATGTCGGAGCACGGGCTACCGCTGCAGCCTCACAGGAAGAGAAGAGGAAGAAGAAGACAGGGAAAAAGGGAAATGGCTCACGTGAAAGAGGAGAAAAGAAAAAGGAAAGAAAAGAAAAAAAAGGAATGGCACGCAAATCGAGACGGCTGTGCATCTTCCAATCGGACTCCAAATTGGTCCTAGATTGCGACCAGATGCACAGAAAACCACCCACAACCACACACAACCAAGAAACAACAGATTATCCATTAATAAACCATTAAGCACAAAATCACAATTAATACATGATTTATTAAATACAAATGGATAACCGGGCCCAGATGTTACAATGAGACACTGCTTTAAACCTATTACAAGTTTTCTAAATGTGAAGAAAATTACAACTTTAATGTTAGTGAAATACAAAAAAGGCTTACAACTTGTTTAATGAATAAAATACAGATTGAGGATGCTGTTTGAAGATCCTATAACATGCTATTGCATTCGTAGTCAAACCACCCTGCAGTCAAGGCACACAAATGTGTGTCTGACTGACATTGCCGATTGGTGTGCCGTCAAGACTCATTGCCGAAAGGAGCAACGGCAAACAACGATGTCGATCCAATAGGCAACACAAAAGCCTATCAGTTCCAACAGCCAAACTATGTCCTAGACAGAACCCTCAAACAGTATTATCTATGCAAACTAGTTTTTGATCAAAACATGGGTTTTACTAGTTGAAATAAATAAATAATTAATTGATTAATCTTGCGTTCACTCGACTTGTTGGGTTCTTATAGCAAGGGGTATGGCTTTTCTTATGGGAAACTAGGGTTACACTCAATGGGATTGTGACTTTTGCCTTACCACCCTTAGATCTATGGGAGATCCATAAAGGGGCCTAGTCTGTGGGTTTGTCTCTCTATAGAGGGGCCGATAACCTAGGATTCTCTCCTTATGGTTGGTCCTAGCAAACCACAAAAGTAGTAAATATATAGGAAACAACAAATTGTGAAGTATCTACCAAGGTTTATTATTGACTTAGGGAGAAAGGAGGAGTCAAATATAAAACCTTAAGGCACCATAAGTTTTCAATCTAGCAATAGCAACCAAATAGGGCATGGGAGAGCAACTTACGCTAACTCGATTCACCTAATTTGATTGTTTTTAACTAGAAAGAAATTTTTCTTAAGGAACTTCTAACTTTATTGAGAAACAAATAGTTTCCATCCTATTAATGGACGGAAAAAAGCTTAAAAACCATTAAAAATCTAAAAGATAGTGGATAGGATGCTATTTCTTTTCATGTTGCTACTACACATCGATAAAAAATAACACAAACAAGAAAATTCGAAAAGTCCTACAACAAAAACAGCCAATAGTTTCCATTTCCTATAGTAGGGCGCTGATATATGTCGCCCTCTCATGGAGCGACGAGATTCGATGCTTGACAGATAGGCAATGAGAACTATAGGACAATTATTTTCTAGAAAAAAACAAAATAAGGGGCCTAGTCATCATGAAAACCTACACGCACAACTCCCAGACTTGAAACTACACCTAAATCTAAAAAATAAATGAAGAATAAATGAAAGGAAAGGGAAGAACGACTTACAAAGCACGGGGGTTGACTTAAACTGATCCCATCGTGATTGCCATTTTTGTATGGATGGGGTTGATGTAGAATCATCGTCGTCTCCATTAACTTCGATGATCCTTTGTGATTGCCACTTGTAGATTCGCTTTCGTCGATTGACAAGGTACCTTGGAGAGATTACAATTGATGTGGTTGTATGGGTTCTCGGTTCACTAGGTCAGCAGCAGGATGCTACTCAATGGTGTCCTCGTGTGATGTAGTATCTTTCCCGTCTAAAATAAACAAGAAAAAAAAAAGAAATTTGGATTAGTCTAAGTGCAGTAAACAGTAATAGAAATGAACAATGAATGACATGAACAAATGAAATAAAATACTAACCACAGGTTGTCGCGGCATGCATATGCCATGGGCTATATTATGCCATGCAATGGATATATGTTAATGAAAATGCAATAAGAAAATTACTCCCTTTCACCCTCGTGCACTTTGGTGTGGATGAAGGAGGTGGAGGCTCCAAAGACGTGCTATAGCTTTAAAGGAGGATGGATCTCTAGGATCTGAGCTTCTAGGGGCTTGGACATGGTGGTGGGGCTATGACTCTCTCTTTCTGAACTCTCCCTTTCTCTCCTTTCTAGGGCATAAAGTTGGCTCCTTAAGATTTTAATGTGCCACCCCTTAAAATCTTGACCTAGGGGTCTATTTTTAGAGTTTGGGAGCTCAAAATCTCGTCATTGATGAGCAGGAGATCAATGACTAGGATTAAAATCGAAAATATGGCAAAGAATCACTTTTCAAATCTCGTTGCTTTCTTAACAGGCAACAAAATCATTCAGTCGCTGTCCATACAAGCAACGAGATTATTGACTCTGGATTCCACGCACGTGGTGAGTCAACAGCTAGCACGAAATCTGCCATGTAAGCCAGTCACCTGTACATGTGGCGTCGAGCAACTAAAAAGGAATTATTTGCAAAATTAAGATTACAAAGTATCAAATTACGAATCCATAAGTAGTGTGAACACAATCAATACATAAAAATCATTCTCGTAATTAAGAGATATTTAAAATATATTTCCAAATCCAAATCAAACTTAAAATGTTAAGTAAATTGAATTTGAAAATCAAATCTTCAATAATTATGAGAAAATATCAATTAAAATCAAGGGAAATCTAGTTTAGTTTAGATTCATAATTATCTTGACTTTTAGATTTTATCTTTTTTTTAGCATTATCATGAATTAAATATAAGCTATAACATTAAAAAGTGATCACTTATCATAAAATCTCATTTTTGGTAAAAATAAAGATAAGTGATCTTAATTATCAAGCCATCTGAATTTCAATAATTTTCTTGAATTATTTAGCATTTATAATGATTTATATGATAAGCACATATTATTTAAATGTTGGAAAATTATAGAAATTATAATAATTATGGGGGAAATCATGATAAAGTTTATAAATATCCCATATATTATATTAGGGCCTGAGATGACAAATTATATGAGAGAGAAGGCCCAAGATTATAGTCACCTATTCTGTTGGCACTATAATATCTAGTCGCTTGTCTTAGTGGTGACGAGTATGTCGCCTCCTGAAGTGGCGTCTAGACTTGTCGCCTATCATCATGGCAACATCCTAGTCTTTTATAATATACCCCTTATCTTTTATCTTATTCCACAGAGATGCAATAAAAACCGAGAAAAACACAAAAATTCCATGGAAAATCTAGAAGAAGGTTAGAGCTCCTTAGCCATGTGATTTGGGGTGCCTCAAGGGTTTCTATCCTAAGAGAACTCTAGGAAATTTGAAAATGGGATATCTACAGCAAGCCGATCGACACCAATGAATAAACACATTTGCAATTCTATCTAAGTAAGATCTCAAGTGCAAATAATCTCCCATAAGCCTTGATGATAGAGTCTCCCTCCCTGCACCAAGGCTTTGCAAGATTCCTGACCTTTGGCCAAGAACCAACCGAATATTATAATATCCACAATCTCAATAGATATGGCAAAGTGGTCATCCAGCACTGCTATTGATTCCATGGACAGGCTAAGGAGTGATGTAGCTTCCTCCCACGTAATCAGAGTCTCCATATAGTTGAAATTAAAAGTATTGGAGGAGATGTTCTAGAATGGCATCAATGCGTGCAATAACAGCCAAGGCAAAGGAGTGTATACTAGGTCCAGCAAATTATCAAAGCCACTAGACTCGAAGAGGTGTCTATTGTCTTCTGCATGATTAAGCACATGTGACACCCACGAGAGGTTGTAGTGGAAGGAATTATTAAAGTTCGAGCTCTCAATAAGAGACACTATGACCTGTAGCATCTAAACAATCAGACACAGGGTTGTACACTATGACCATGCTAGTGAATAGATTTTGCTAGATCAAATGTGCGGAAACCAATAAGGTCATGATGAAGATGGTGAATTCAAGGAAGGACACTTAATTCGAAATACCAAAACAAAAATGGAATAATAAAGCAGATAAGGAAAAGGGAGTCGTCACCTAGTCTATTTGGGATTGGGAGACAAGAAAAATCAAATGTGAAAACGTGATAAAAACAATGCAAATGAATGTGTATGCATGCGCCACGCCTAATAGATGCAACACATTGGTCATTGCATGCTAGGGAAAGGGTAAGAACTCCTGTTACACATGGGAAAGGTGTTAGGCACCCTCATATGCCCAATAAATTGGTCTTTCTTGGCTTATCGCTCGCATATGTAGCAAATGCTAATGTGTGCTTACTATGCCTAAGACGAATTGATGCTTCATGTCATGATGAAATGGTATGTGAAAACATGCAGAGAGTGATAACCAGGATACATGAAAACAAGATAGAAAACATATAAGATATGCATGCATGTGCTCTAGTCAACTGGCCTATTCTGGAACTGGCGAACCGCAAGAGACAGCCATGGTACTAGGACACGAGGGTCGTCTACGATACCAACACGCAGCTAACCAATTGAGATTATGATGCAAGGATTTTGGGCATGTTTCCTAAACATTTGGGCCATGGAAATGCTTTAGGTTGCTAGTATGGTGAAGGCTTAGGGTTAATGTAGGGTTTTTGGCTAGTTTAGGGTAGGTTTATGGTGTTGGACTAGTTTTGGGTGCTTAGTGGCTTTCTAGCATGGGGGATGCCTTATTGCCACTAGAGTGCACTCTTCTAAAGGAATCCATCAGTGAGTGACTGCCAAAGTGGAGTGTCTACAAATGCCCCTCCTTGAGCGAGGTCGAGGGGAAGCCGAGATCGATGCTTAGGGTTGACTAGATACCCCACTTGGCTCCCACGAGAAGTGGTGTTTGCTGTTGGTGTTGAGTTACTTGTTTGGAAAATACACTGAAAGTCATGACCTATGGTTGGGATGCAAATGTGAATGCTAAAATGATGCTGAAACATGTGCAAATGTGGAAACAGTGTGGAAAGCCAAATGCGAATGCAATTCTAGGATGTGAATCACTACAAGAAAACTCATATTTACTGACAATCAACTTGAAATGGACGTCGGTAAAGGTAATCATTAGTGATGATGAAAATCAATTATCCCTATAAGTTAGATATTGTGATAATTAATTTTAAACTATTAGTATAAATTAAAATTATTGACAGTAATAACATTGACCGTCACAAAAAATTAATTATAGCAACAATAAAATTTTATATTATCGGTAAATGTAATATATAGTGACATCTATTTAAGAACGTAAGTAATTATTTGAAGTGACTTACTTATATATTAAAATGAATATATTTTCTTTAAAATCTATTTTAACTAATTTTTATTCACATATTAAATTTTTTTATTATTTACTTTATATTTTATGTTTAAAATTTATGTTCTAATGTAAAATCAAGATCGTGTCTTGCATCAGGCAAACTATTAGTAACGAAAAAAACCTTCCCCATCCTATTCCACTATTCACCATCTTCGAACCCTTTTTCCCTGAAACCCCAACTTCTCCCCCTCAAAACCCCCACCACACGAGAAGACTCAAGCCATCTACCCATCCCCATCCACACACACAGCTAACTAGCCAAGCCATCCCCATCCGTTAGTCTGTCGTTTGTCATCTACCCATGGCCCATCCTTGACGCCCAACAATCTAATCTTGCGGCCCGAATGACTTAGATGTTCACAAACGATTTTGCCCACTCGCCTAGTCCCATCCCTATCAACGACCCTGAAGTTCCCATGTTCTCGAGCTGTGGGAGAGGAGGGATGGGATTGTCGAGCTACTGTATACTGCGACACTGATGGTGGCCAAAGGTTGGATATTGCAGCCCAAGGAGAAAGGAGGTGTGGTGGTGGAGGGGAAGGAGAATGATGTTGCTCACTTTCTATCTACTTTTGAAGCAAGAAGAATAGAATGATGAGAATGGAGATGATGAGAAGAGCAAGGTCTGTGCTATCGAGAAGCTCCTTGAAGATCCCGATCAAGTGGGTTTTGGGTTTTGATTTTTGTGCAGATTTTGTTCCATTTTGATTTAATATTTCTAGTTTTTTTTATTTGTTTGTTGGAATGAGTAGAAAGAGGTGGCTCTTGTTAATCTGCTCCAGAACCTTGCTGACATAGACATCACATTCAAAGCTCTTGCGTTAAGGAAGAGAAAGTTGACATTGTTTATTTCTATATAAGGAAGAAAAAGAAAAGGACAAAGAAAGTTGGGAAATGATTTTTGAATGTTTTGTTTTTTATGTTTGGATTTAGGAAACCAATATAGGAAGGCATGTGAATGACTTGCGGAAGCATCCATCCAGCAATGTTCGAAGGCTAGTGAAGGTGGTGGTGAGGTGAGTGAGCTGTTGATGGTGATGATGATGCTATGTGGGATCAAAAGTAACCATTTTCTTTTCTTTTCTCTTCAAATTTGTTCTTCGTTGGAAGAGGAGCATCAACATTTGTTTCTTGTGCTTTACTATCATGTTCTACATGTGTGCAAGAAATGGAAGGATCTGCGGAATGAGTGGGTGAAGCTGAACCTGAGCAAAGGATCATGTTCACCATCAACGAAGCTTGAACATGTGTTTAGATTCACATAGATTGCTAGTTGTATGCATGTATTCTCCTTCTAGAATTGACAACACATGGATATAAAAATCAAATTGTATCTGCTATTTTTTATTCTTCTTGCAAAAAGCATGGAACCATTTCTTGGAAAATTATTATCTATTGGTGAAGGGGTTGAAGGGAGGTTTGCCCTGAAGTTGAGCAATTTTCTAGTTTTGTAAGTGCCACCTTAACAGAAGCGAAGGACTTGGAGAAGTATATGACATTAGGGAAGAAATGTGTAAAAATACTAAAGAGTTCAATTCTAAGATCATTACTTTTGAAACAACAATCAGAAGACCATATTTTCATGTAAGGCCTCTTGATGATCCTGAGCTTGAAAACTGGCACAATTATCAAGATTTTATTGAAGGAGGAGATGATTTCGAGAAGGTATGTTATTTCATTTATATAGATTGTTTGCTTTCCTTTTGTTGTGTGATTGTAATGACCTAGCTTTAGAAGTGGTGTTTTGGTCAGATATTTTAATGGAGTTCTAGGTCATTACATGTTGGGTCCCCTATGTTCAGTGGGAAACGCAACTTCCACAGTGTCTTATGCCTGGATTAGTAGGTTTTTGGCCTTTTTGGTGTGGTGTGGTTCGGGTGTTGTGCCGATCCTTATGGGGGTTTTGAGGATTCACTTTGTGCTATGGTGGCGAATCTCGGTTTGCATGAGTCACATGGATGTGGAAGCGTGGTCTGGTTTCATGCTTGGAACTTCCTTTCTTTCCTTCCATTGTATCTCTTTCTAGTCATTCTTCCTTTTCTTTCTTTTCTCTTCCTCGGGCCCCACCCCTTCCTCTTATTCTTCTTCTTGTTCTTGTCTCTCAGGACGGTACCAGCTACGGAGTACATGTTCCACCTGCACTGGCCACCATAGGGTATGTCTCCTCAGGATGTTCTACACGTGATGCTCAGGAGGGAGTCTCGTACCTCCACACATGAAAATACCTAAGCCTCAATGCTCATAGTGACAACAAGAGTATTATACCTCTTTGTCATGCCACAAACACCTCAACCTCGGGCACGAGAACAATAGTCAAGCAATGTCATACCTCTAAGACATGACGAACACTCACCTTAGTGTGTTAGTTCCCAATGCAAACTGAAAGCACCAGAAAACTCTTTCCAAACCATTTTAAAATTTGTGATTTTCTCATTCCAAAACTTTCTTTTTGGAAATCACTTTGGAAACCATTAAATATCTTTTAAAATTCAAGAAACACTGTACCCAACAGTAGCACAGAAACTAAAGGTCGAGAAACCACAAACAAAACACAACCTTGATAGCTCCCTTATCAAACCTAGGTAAAAACACCTTGAGAGCGTCTAGGTTCACGAGCACCATGCTTAACCCATGACCACAACCTAAGGAAAACAACGACAATAGGATAACCACAACTAGAACTCTATACTCTAACACCCAAGTGTAAGATACCTGCTACCTCGTGCCCCTCGGAAGCACAGCTAGATCAGGTCAAACACCTAGAACAGTACCACTAAATATTCTATTCAGCGCACTACCCACAAAACCACACAAACCTTAGACCTAGGGATGATATCATGATCCTTAAAGTCTAGTCTAAACCATCTAGGGGAAAGCCTATTATTGCTAAATCATATCATCTTTTACTCTACCCATATCCTTGATGATCTCCTGTTAATTCATTATAGGCAAACCATAAAATCACTCTAATGGTTATCCAAACTATTTATGCCATTATAATTATCTCCCTAGGATATATATACCAGATGGTTCAAGATTGATAACAAGGAACTAGATATTATTTGGAAGATAAATAGACAGCAGGCAAAGAGATGGAAACAAAATATTATTTTGAAGATAAATAGAGCTAGCAAACACAGGAAACCAAAACATTAAAAATTATACTTTTAATATTATAATAGGAACACACTTACAGAGCTTGTTTACAGTCGCACACCACAACTAAAGCACACAACAATACTAAAGCACACAAGAGGGATGGCTTACACTCTTCAAATGCCGATGCCCTCAATATAACTCAACACTTCTATTTACACGATTGTGGTAGCTAATGCAGATTCTTTTCACTTGAAGTCCCATCAGCTGTCCAAGTTGTGTAGCGCTTCATCATCAAAAGGGTAATCCTCATACCGAAGCATACATCCTCATTTGCATAAAGGTTGGAGGGATGAGATAAGGATGAAGATGATTGATCAATTTTAATAGGTGTCATGATTCTATTTAATTCCTCGAAAACAGCTAGCATCAATTGGGACTCTGAAGCACTAGGATGGCTTGATTGAAATTTTTGGGTCAGTTCTTGATTTAACTGACAGAACCATTCTGTAGAGGAGATTAAGGGCTTAATAGATTTTGTTAGGAATGGAATTGCCCTTTTTTGCTGAATATAAGTGAGATTATATTTATCCCACCATTTGACAAATACTCCTCTATCCAGATAATATTTGGAGCAACAAGTATGGAAATAATCTAGTCCCATCTTAGGATCCATGGAACACCATATTTAGTAAACAGATTGTATAAATCTTGATCATTTCGAGTAGACTTTTTAAGCTGTTTAAGGAGAATTTCCTTATTTCCTTAATTACAGAAACATCAAATAACTGTAATTAAGGCTCACCTTCAGGATTTAGAACAACAAATAAAACCAATTTGGCTTATTTCCTTGGTTGTTGAATATTATAAACCATGAATGTTTCATTTGACTGTTTTGAACAGAAAGAACCTTTTCCCAAGTATCTTGGTAATCCGAGTAATTATAATATTTTGGACTTGGAAAATTAAGGTCATAAAATTTACGAAAGTGATTGGGAATTTGTGTAATGTCCCATTCTTCAAGATGTATGACCTTTTCAATAGTGATATTTGAGAAGGCAATTTCTTCTCTTGACTTTCCTCCTCTGTAATTGTACTCGACTTTATGTAACGCCCCGATCCCAGCATGCTATCAAAACACAATATCAAGTATAATTTCACTAATTACAGAAACATCAAATAACTGTAACTAAGGCTCACCTTCAGGATCACAATGTGCGGCTAGAAGCTCCAACTCCTACACCAGAACTCGGCTACACGTGGTCTGCACCTGAAAATCAAATAGCACACGTGAGTGACATCTAAGTCACCCAGTACACGCTCCAAAACATACAAACCACAAAACCTCGGCAAAACCATAAATCTCATTTTTTCAAAACTTGGTAATCTCTTTTTTAAAATCATCCTTTCTTTTATTAGACAATCACTTGGGAATTCAATCCCAATCCATGCTTTTTCAAAAGCCATGTTTCCTTTTCTTTCCTCAAAACATTTGGAAATTCATTCCAAAACCACTTTTTTTTAAAACATTCCTTTACATTTCTTTCAAAAACCTTTTGGAATTCATTTTCCAAAACATTTCCCTTTTCAATATTTGGGATTTCTTCCCAAAATACACTTTCAAATCCACATTTTTGACTAGATCTAGCCTAAAACACAATGCCCCATTGGGCTCAAAACCAAATCATAAACACTAGCTGGCAACTGGTTAAAACATCATCATTTCTTTTCAAGATTTTAAGACCATTTCATCAGTCCAATCCTGACCAAATCACATTCCTCTCTTAATTCATTTCCACTTTTCTTCAGTGTTGTTACCTTGATCAGGGTTAACCAGGCACACAAGCAGTAGGCGAGGACATCCTTCCCATACCTTCCTGCACTGCCACAATGAAATTACCCATGCGAGATGTCACTGCCCTAGCAAACTGGCCTCAATTTCATTTTCATAAGTGCACGGGGATACGTCTCTGTCTGACGGCCCAGTCGGTGACCCGAACAACTAAGTCCAATGACCCAGGATCAACCTACACCGTCGGTGACTCGAACAACTAGGCTCAAAAGCCCAGGCTCAGCCTACACAGCTACGAGCTCGGTGACCCAAACAACTAGGTACAACGACCTAGGCTCAGCCTATACCATTGGTGACTTGAACAACTAGGTATGAAAACCCAAGCTCAACCTACACCACTATGAGGTCGGCAACCACATTATCAGTGTTCCATATCAAAACCATTTTCCATTTCATTCCATTCTTCTCGTTGCAGGACTCTATTTCCTTGCAACACTTGATCCTCCACTAGGGTCCCAACTCAAGCCATGAAAACCATGCCTGAAATCATAAATTGGGTCTTATGCCCAAAACCACATAAAACCATCTTTTTCATTCATTTAGAGGGTCTAAAACCCAAAACCACACCCAAATCCATTTGTTTGGGGTTCCACATGCCTCCATGTCATTACATGGGGAAACATCATTCATATAAACCCACCATACCATTAAAACCATTTAACATTCATTAAAATTCACATTTTAACATCCCAAGTTCAAGGCAAAAACGGTATACCGAATTTTCAATTCGGTATTCTGAAATTCCCTGTTTCGGTATACCGAAAACTTTTGGTATGCCAAAACCCCCTTTTTCGGTATGCCGAAACCCCCTGTTTCGGTCGACCGTGACATTTCGGTCTACCGAACCCTGGATTTTGGCTTAATCCGCTAGGATTTTGGCATATCGAATAAATTCGGCATACCGAATTCCTCGTAGACAGGGCACACCCCTTTCCGGGCAGTGAAAAATCGCCCCAAATGGGAGTCTCGATCGGACACCCCAAACATGCATCAAAAATTTGTGTAAAATCATGGGGTGTAGACCCTCAAGTCTACTTCGAAACACCCTCAAACCATTCATGATTCATTCAACCACACAGTTCAAACGAAAATCACAAGGGGAAGTGGCTCAAGAACGACCACTATAGCCTTCAACCCCAAAATCAAATTCTCTCCATAAACATCAATCCTAACAGCATGATCTCTACATTCTCATGCCATACATCACATTCCCATTCATTTCATGATTTTTCTACAATTTAACATGCATTTCCATTGTTATTCTTCAAGGAACAATAACAGGAGAAGGGGGAGGGATTGTGTACCTCTCCGTTGGCCTGCACAACTCCGACGAGTTGCCTCGGTGAAGCTCCGGTGAACCTCGACCCCCGGTGGAAGCACACACAGACGCAGACCCTCCTCTCCCAGCTTGCGCGCCCCCGCTCCCTCTCCTCTGCCTTTCCTTCCCCACCACACTCCTCCCCTGCCCATGTCTGCCTCCCTCTCTTTATTTTCACCATTGCTCGCTTGGCGCCGACCACCCATCCCGTCGAAAGAGACGGGGAGGCATAGGCCTCCGTTGCTGGTGGCACGAGTGGAAGAAGAAAAAGAAGATGATGAAGAATGGGTGGAAGGGCATGGCTCATGAGAGAGAAAAAGGAAGGAGAAAAAGAAGAAAAGACGGGCACGCAAACTATGGCAACTGTACATCCTCAAATCGGACTCCACATTGGTCCCAGGTCACAAACAGGCTCATAGACAACCAACCACAAGTTCACACAAATAAGAAACAACAGATTATCCATTAATAAACCATTTAAGCAATATTACAATTAACTACATGGTTTAGAAATAAAAATGGATAATCTTGCCCAGTTGTCACACTTTAGCACTACCAAACTCAAGAAGAATTTTCTCATAATATCATGGGGTTTTACCCATCATAGTAGGAATGTAATTATATCTCTTTGGAAAATATTTTTTTGTCAAATCATGGGGATTAGAATCATGGTCCTTGGCCTAAAGAATCAAAATATGTTTTAAGGATTTTTCCATGTATGGACTTTTTTCTTGATGATCGATTATCATCTTTTCTCTATCATCTTCCTGAGTATTTATTTTTAACATAGGGATATTGCTCTATTTTTTAGTCTTTATTTCAGAAGATAGTTCTTTTTGTTTCTGTAGACGTCCTCTTGTATTAGGAGTCATTTCCCTGCAAAAATTCATGAGATAAGAAATCGAGTAAATGATTATTTTCTCCATTTAAAAATTCTATATCAAAGTCAAAGACTAATAGTATAGCTTGCCATCTAGCGAAAATCTATTTTGATGCTAGATTTTTTACATCCTTTTCTAGAATATATTTTGCAGATTTACAATCTATTCTTAGAAGAAATTTTTGATTTAATAAATCTTCTTGAAATTTTGTTATAACAAGAACAATAGCTAACATTTCTTTTTTAATTGTGAAATAATTTTCTTGAGTTGTATTCCACACTCCTGACATATATCTAACTAATTGTTCTTTGTCTTTAACCTTTTGTTTTAATATTCCTCCATAACCCTTATCCAAAGTATCAGATTGTACAATCTTAAAAGTATTTATGTCTATAATATTTAAGAATAGGAGAAACTTAACTTTATCTTTTATTTTCATTATTGTTTTAGTATGTAGTAGAGTCCACTCGGTGTGATTCTTTTTTAGTCTAGCAGTTAAAATCTTTCGATCTAAGGCGAGATCTTTATAGAAATCTGAAATATAGTTTAAGCATCCGAGAAACCTTTGTAATTGTTTTTTATCTTTTAATTCATTGGGAAATTTTTTTTGCAAAGGAAATGACCCTATTTATTGGGGATATTGTTCCTTTACCAATTTTAAATCCTAAAAATTGGATTGATGTTTGGAATAACTTAATCTTTTTAGTAGATACTACCAAACCATTATGTTTAACAACAGAGAGGAAGATCCTAAGGTGCTTCCAATGTTGTTCGATATTATGCAAGAATATTAAGATATCATCTACATAAACGATACAAAATGATGTATAAAGATTAAAAATTTCACTCATTATTTTTTGGAATTTTGAGGGTACATTTTTTAATCCAAATGGCATTACATTCCATTCAAAATGACCAAAAAGTACTGTGAAAGCTATTTTATACCTATCTTCTTCTTGTATCTATATTTGCCAAAAACTCGATTTCATATCAAATTTTGAGAATAGTTTTGCACCTTGTATTCTCTTAATTAGGTCTTGTTTGTTAGGAGTAGGATATCTAATCCATTGTAAAACTTTATTAAGAGATTTATAATTAATCACTAGTCTTGGGACACCTCTTTCTAGTTCTGCGGCATTTTTTACATAAAATGCTACACAGCTCCATGGGGATGAATTTGGCCTAATAAGCCCCTTTTCCTGAAGGATTTTAATTTTATTATTGCAAAATTCTAGAAGCCACTGATTCATCTGTATAGGTCGAGCTTTAGTAGGAATTTTCTATTCATTAAAGTATTTTATATATGGTAAACTTACCATATGTCTTTTTCTATACCAGAAGGAGGTTGGGAGAACAGAGCAAACCTCCTTTTCAATTTTCTCTTGAAAGTCTTTTATTTTTTCCCGAAATTCTTTTTTATTTATGAAGTTCGAGATCTTTATTGTTTTTTTTTCTTTAGAGATCTCACCAATAAATTTTTCTTTAAATTCTATTGCATTTTTTCTTGTAAGAAAGAGATTTTTGGTTGATTATAAAAATAAAATGAAACTTTTTTCCCATTAATTATAGAATGTACTCTATTGCCATCGACTGAAAAGGGCTTTAGTATGTGAAGAAAAGGTGTTCCCAAAATTATTTCTTGATTTAGATCTTTAATAAGAACAAAAGATGTTTTAATACATGTTCCTTTTACACATTGAGTTGAGTTGAACACCAGCACACATTACGACTTTGTTAATATTGGAAATTTGTTAATATCTAATACTTGATTGGTATGAAACATATTATATGCAAATATTAAGAGATATGCTTGAAGATCTCCCTAGTGAAGACCATGCTATGGTAATCAAGAAAAGGACAAACACATTGAAACTTGTTAATAAAGTAGAAGAAGTAGAATCCATACACCCTCCATTAGAACAAATCAAAACTAGAGAATTAAAAGCAGCACCATTTAAGAATATAGAACCTAATAATGATATTATTAGGTAGTCCCATATGGCACAGATAATGGAACAAAATAATTTTACCAATGTGCATCTCCAAACTATAGGAAAACAAACTGATAGAAAGAAAACCTTTTAGAAAAATTAAAGGAATAATTTTTGAACAAAAGTACCATCTAGGTCTCCAGCTATAGTTTGAAAAGTACCATCTAAGTCTCCAGCTATAGTTATGCCTCAATATATGGAAGAAGGGATCGAACTAGGCAACAAGCGACCCCTCAAAATGAATCAGATAAATGAATTTACACAAGAACTTTCTTCACAATTACAAAAATTATCTCTTACAGATATTGTTAATACAATACAAGAGAATACTGATTCACAATACTCTACAGATAGTGAATCTGAAGACAATGTCAACAATCTTTATTCTACCTCCAAAACATACTACAGGAGGACTACATCAGTCGACATTCAATTTGAAGATGATCTTCTTGTTAGAGACCATTTTGATGGACGATCATTAGTTGAATGGAATCTGGATGGTTTTAGTGAGTATCAGATACACCAAATGTTGCATCAGATGATTATCTATGCAACTACCAGTAAAACACTTAATAATTTTGAATCAGGAATTGTTCAAGCTATAGTTGCTTCCTTTTCAGGGCAACTACAAGGTTGGTGGGATCATTATCTCACAGCTTCAGATAGACAAAAAATTCAAACCACTATAAAAACTGATGACTCAGGAAGACCTATAAAAACTGAAAATGGTGAAAATATTCCCGATATGATATATACCTTAATTATTAATATCTATAAGCATTTTATTCGTGATACTAATAATACATTTGAGAAAAATCGTGAACAATTAATGAATCGTAGGTGTACCACTCTAACATATTTTAAATGGTTAAATGACTGTAATAATGCCATTTGGAAAGAAATGTTTGTATTAGGACTACCATCTTTATTTGCTGAAAAGGTTAGAGAAGCATTAAGACAACACTATAATAATTCTCTCCCCTTTGACCAAATCTCTTATGGTGAATTAAAACAAACATTAATCAAACAGGATTGACCTTATGTAATGATCTAAACCATGAAGGACAATTAAAGAAACAAAGGCTACTTGGAAGAAAAGAATTAGGAAATTTTTGCTATCAATTTGGGATAGATAATCCCAAGTTAACTCCAAAACGAGCTAAAGGAGGTAAAGAAAAGAACTTTAAAAAACATTAAGAGAGTAATAAAAAATACCATAAAGATCAAGCTAAAAAACTTAGGAATAAAACTAAAACAACGGGATATACTAGAAAAACCTCAATATGTTATAAATGTAACAAAAGGGGACATTATGCTAACAAATGTTTCAAATGAAACACCAAAAGAAAAATTAATGAACTACTTTTCAAATCAAAAGAATTTAACAAAGAGGAAATAGACAACATAATAAACAAATTACATCCTAATTCTGACAACACCAGTGAGGAAAATGAAGATGTAGATAAAGACGACGAAGAAAGCATATGTGATTGTTGTGAAATAAACAACGTGTAACGCCCCAATCCCGGGCATGCTACCAAAACACAATATCAAGCATAATTACACTAATTACAAAAACATCAAATAACTATAACTAAGGCTCACCTTCAAGATCACAATGTGCGGCTAGAAGCTCCAACTCCTGCATTGGAACTCCGCCGCACGCAGTCTACACTTGAAAACCAAATAAGCACGCGTGAGTGACATCTAAGTCACCCAGTACGCGCCCCAAACACACAAACCACAAAATCTCGACAAAACCATAAAAAACTCATTTCTTTATTTTTCAAAACTTGGTTTTCTTTTGAAAAAGATCCTCTTCCCTTTTCTAGAAATCATTTGGGATTCAATCCCAAATCCATGCTCTTTTAAAACTTTTGGATTTCATTTTCCAAAACCTATCTTTTCAACACTTGGGATCTCATTCCAAAATCTCATTTTCAAATCCACATCTCTGACAATATCTAGCCTAAAACATAGTGCCTCACGGGCTCAAAACAAAATCATAAATACAGGCTGGCAATTGGTAAAACATCATCATTATTTCATTTCAGGATTTTTAGGACTATTTCATCAATCCAATCCTGACCAAATCACATTTCTTTTTCATTATTCATTTCCACTTACCTTTACTGATGTTACCTTGATCAGGGGTAACTAGGCACACAAGTAGTAGGAGAGGACATCCTTCCCTTGCCTTCATGCACTGCCACGGTGAGATTCCCCGTGCGGGCTGTCACCGCCCTGGCCAACTAACCTCAATTTCATTTCTCATATGTGCACGGGGATACGTCTCTGTCTGATGCCCAGTCGGTGACCCGAACAACTAGGTCTAATGACCCAGGCTCAGCCTACACCATCGGTGACCCGAACAACTACGCTCAAAAGCCCAAGATCAGCCTACACCGTTACGAGCTCGGTGACCCAAACAACTAGGAATGAAAACCCAGGCTCAGCCTACACCGTCGGTGACTCGAACAACTAGGCTCAAAAGCCAAGGCTCAGCCTACACTGCTACGAGCACGAGAACCACATTATTAGTATTCTATTTCAAAACTCTTTTCATCGCAGGACTCTGTCTCCTTGCAACACTTGACCCTCCACTAGGGTCCCAACTCAAATCATGAAAGCCATGCTTTACAATCATAAATTGGGTCTCATGCCCAAAACCACATAAAACCATCTTTTCATTCATTTATAGGGTCTAAAACCCCAAAACCACACCCAAATCCATTGTTTGGGTTCCACATTCCTCCATGTCAATACATGGAGAAACATCATTCACATAAGCTCATCATACCTTTAAAACCATTTATTCCATTCATTTAAAACCACATCAATACATACCAGGTTCATGGCAAAATCTGCAGACCGAATCACCAGATCGGTATAATGAAGATCCCTGGTTCGGTATACCGAATATTTTCGGTATACCGAAAACCCATGGATCGGTCGACTGGGTGTTTTTAGTCAGCCGATATTGGGTATCTGGCTAAAATAACAGAGATTCGGTATGCCTAATCCAGTTCGGCATGCCGAATCGCCCGAAACTAGGGCACCTCCCCTGTTCCAAATGGCGGAAATCGCCCAAGGTGGGAATCTTGATTAGACCCCCCAAACATCCATCATAAATTTCCATAAAATCATGGGGTGTAGACCCTTGAGTCTACTTCAAGACCCCCCAATCTATTCATAATTTCCTCCACCACACTGTTCATACGAAAATCGTAAGGGGAAGGGGCTCAAGAACGGCTACTATAGCCTTCAACCCCAAAAATGCGTTCTCTCCCACAAATACCAATCCTAACCACATGATATCTATATTCACATGCTATACAACACATTCCTACTCATTTCATGATTTTTCCACAATTGTTCATGCATTATCTTGATTTTTCATGCCATTAACCTACTGTTAACAAAACGCTGAACGGAAGAGGGGAAGGGGTCGCGTACCTGGCTTAGCCCTCTGGTGACCCTTAACACACTCCGGCAAGCCTCCTCGGGCCGACGGAACACCACGAGCGGCTCACACCACCACCTCTATTGCGCCCGTTCATCTTTCTCTTCTCCTTTCTTGGTCACCTTCTCCTCTCTTCGCACGCTTTAGCCTCCCTTTTTCCTCTTTTCCACTCGCGCCGCGCCAGCCACCCATCACGTCAAAAGAGACGACAAGGCATGGACTAGCGTTGTAGGTGGCATGGGTCGGAGAAGGGAAGGAAGGAGATGGAAATGGTGCGGGCTCATGAGAGGAAAGGGAAAGAAAGGAAGAAAAGACAGGCACACAAATCAGACCCCATATTGGTCTCAGATCACAAACAGGTGCACAGAAGGCTAACCCTAAGCTCACACATCCAAGAAACAACAGATTATCCATTAATAAACCATTTAAGAAATATTACAATTAATAACTTGGTTTACATTTAAAAATGGATAATCAGGCCCAGATGTCACATCCTAACCCCTTAAAAGAATTTCGTCCTCGAAATTCAGCTCTAATAAAACACATAGGGGTACTATCTCTGGATGTCCACCTCGCGCTCCCAGGTGGCCTCCTCTGTACCATGGTGTTTCCACTGAACTAACACCAATGGAATCACTTTATTCCTAAGGACTTGCTCTTTCCTGTCCAGTATTTGAACTGCATTGTTAACCATCGTCAAGTCCTCCCGCAGCTCCTCTAGCTGCACAGGCATCACCTGGGATGCATTGGCCAAACACTTCCTCAACATAGACACATGGAAGGTGTTGTGTACACCCGCGAACTTTGGAGGTAGATCTAGTCTATATGCCACCTCACCAACCCTCTTGATAATCTGGTACTGTCCGATATATCTAGCGCTCAACTTGCCTCTCATACCGAACCGTGTCACACCCTTGGTTGGTGACACCTTCCGGAAAACGAAGTCTCCTACCTCGAATTTCAGTGGTCTCCGCCTCCTATCAGCATAGCTCTTTTGCCAACTTTAGGCAGACAACAACCACTTCCTCATCAGATCTACCTTGCCTTCATACTATTGTACGATATCGGGCCAAACTAACTGCCTCTCACCCACCTCACTCCAACAAGTGCGTGTCCTGCAAGGTCTGCCATACAATGCCTCGTATGGTGCCATACCAATACTAGCATGGTAACTGTTATTATATGCAAACTCAATCAGAGGTAAATGATCCTCCTAGCTACCACCAAAGTCCAAGGCGCAGGCCCTCAGCATGTCCTCTAGTGTCTGGATGGTCCTCTATGTCTAGCCATCTGTTTCGGGGTGGAAAGCAGTGCTAAAGTTCAACACTGTGCCAAAAGCCTCCTGCAGAACTCGCCAGAATCTCGATGTAAACCTCGTGTCTCTGTCAGACACAATAGACACTGGGACACCATGCAATCTCACAATCTCTGACACATACAATTCTACCAGTTTTGCCAAAGGAAGATTCACGCTCATTGGCAAGAAATGTGCCAATTTTGTGAGGGATCCACTATAACCCACACAGTATCATTCTTTCATCGGGTTCGTGGCAAACCCGTCACAAAGTCCATCGACACATTTTCCCATTTCCATACTCGAATGTCCAGAGGCTGCAAAGTCCCTCCGGGCTTCTAGTGCTCTATCTTCACCATTTGGCAGGTTGCACACTTCGCCACATACTCAATAACCTCTCCCTTCATCGCAGGCCACCAAAAGTTCCTCTTTAGGTCTTTATACATCTTGGTGCTTCCTGGATGAATAGAGTATCTCGAGCGGTGGGCTTCATCCAGCAAACTGTTCCTGATTTCCTCTATCTGAGGTACATATAATCTCGAGTCATACCTTAACCCACCATGTACCCCAACAGAAAAATGAGAGGCATTACCACCTTCCAGATTCCTCCAGATATCTGACACAAATGAATCATATTGCTGAGCTGTGACAATCGCCTCGATCATCCTCAGGTGAACAAACAAGTTTGCCAGCACTACCCTGGTGGGTCCCTGAGACTACCTCCGAGGCCTACATTCCACTAGTCCCTCTAGCAATTTCCATTCATGGATCATCGGACTGGCCATAACATGAGTGCGTCTACTCAGAGCACCGCAACTACATTATCCTACCCTAGGAGGTAGGACATACTGAAATAATAATCCTTAATATACTCCACCCAGCACCTCTGTCTCAGGCTCAAATCTTTCTAAGTAAAGATGTACTTCAGACTCTTGTGATATGTGTACACCTCAAATTGTTTGCCATTCAAATAATGCCTCCAAATCTTCAAGGCAAACACAACAGCTGCCATCTCTAAATCATGGGTGGGATAATTCTTCTCATGATCTTTCAACTGGCGCGAGGCATACGCCACCACCCTACCATGCTGCATCAGCACACACCCCAAACCAGTCCCA
>JAMKQA010024377.1:0-16344 GCA_024699735.1 Posidonia australis
TCATGCACCTACTAGCATAAGGCACTAAGCATAGCATGGCATATCGCCCTCGGGCGTACAGCAAAAGGCTGAAGAGCCGATATTTCATTTGCAAAAGACAAATCATTAGAAGACCGATTCGTCGGGCGTGCGAGGGTGCCTAACACCTTCCTCGCGCGTAACAGGGATCCTTACTTGCATTTCTGGTTTTTACGTAGCCCCCTTTTATTTTGTTTGCATGATTTTTCATGTGTTTATAGTTTTCCTCGTCTTCCATAATAGACTAGGTGGCGACTCCTGCATTTTGCATTTTTTTCCTTTCTTTTTGCCGTGGCTTTGTCGCTCCTTTGGCACACACATCACCTACCCGTGTGGGCCACCCTCGTCGTCATGGTTACAATATCATTCAGGTATTTCTCTCTTTTTTTCCTGCTCTTGCAATTTTGCTTAATCAATTCTGGCTGCTAACACAAGTCTCGATATTGCAGCAAGATTTCCCAGCCCATGAGGTGAATGCAGCTTGCAGTGGGGAATTCACTATGGAAGCTTCTGAGGAAGACTGTTTTGACACAGAGGTTTCACAGAGGGTTCAGCGTTCTACTGCCTGTTCTCAGGCTACTACTGCTGCTCAGTGGTCGCGTCGGATCACCCGACGAGGCGCCCGTCTTTTGGCCAAGAGCTTTCAAGAGGCGTCGTCCGATGAGGGGGAGTCAGACGAGGAATAGCCTTCTTTTATCTTTTTGTTATAATCAAGCCTTGTATTAACACTGGAACATTGTAAACATGTTTAAGAACGCTTTTAAAATGACAAATCCCAATTCCGAATTGCACCCCTTCCTTGGGGTATTGTTTGCGAATGCTACATGAATTTTCCTGTGCAGGTCCAAGAAAGTGGCTCCGACGTAGTGAGGTCCATATTTTATGGGGGGTGCTGCTGAAATTTTCAGCTATTTGGTGTGCCACCTAGGTGCGCCGCCTATGTGCGCCTCCTAGGTGTGCCACCTTGGTGCTCCTCTCAAAAATGGTCAGCTTGCTTTCCTTTTTTGCTAAAACCTCTTGCTTCTTTCCTATATAAACTCGCATTCCCAGCGAGATGTACCGCCACCCTCTCTACAAAACAACCTCAAATCCTTATAGCTCGTTTGTAGCACTTTTCTGTGATCTTTTCTGGACTCCAGCTGCGCTATTACAATGGTACGTGAATGTTTTTTGCTGTTTTTCCTCCTGGTTTCTTCATGCCTTGCTATATGAGAAGGAAAAGCAATATACAAATTTCATCTTCGCAATATTATCTCGGATTTACAACAAGACAAATTATTCTGAGCATGCTTTTTGATTTGCATTTATATTAAGATCATATTCTGCTGGATTGCTCTGTTTGCATCATATTTATGCCAAGTTCTGCCTTCTTTCCTGCCATATCTGGCCCAAATTTGTGTCCACAGAGCTATCCCACCATGGTGACACAGAAATATTGTTCAGATGCTCTGTGTGGCTGGATTGATGCTTTAACGGCTGCAGATCGCGAACAACTGCGGATTTGGGGCATATCCTCCTCCCTATTAAGCATAGCTAAAGTGGAGGTGAACTAGCACCTGTTATGTGCAGTGGCTCGATTCTGGAAACCGGCTTTTCACGTATTTCGTTTTGGGCAGATAGAATTGACTCTGACTTTGGAGGAGGTCAGACGGATATGTGGCCTGTCGCCATTCATGTCCCCTCCTGTCTTCATCTGCCATGATAACTATGCTTCAGTTCTTAGTCGACTGACTGGTTTGACCAGAAGTGTTTGTGAGAAGAGCCTTATTTGCAAAGATGGATCAACTACCATGCTGCACTTGGATTATTTTGATAAGATTATCAGTGCCCGTTCCTCTTTAGGCAACCTATGGCTTCACGGTTTTGTGATGCGTTTCCTTGGGGAGCTTATTTTTAGCCATGGTTGGATGACTGTGGCTGTTGAGGTAACAGAAATAGCTTGGGCGATGGTTACTCGCCAAATTGATCTTGCTCCCATTCTCCTTGTAGAGACTTATATTGGTTTAGACCAGGCATTGAGACGCTCCCGACACTTCTATGGTTGTGGCGCTCTAGTGCAAGTAAGTAAGCCATTTTATTTTAATACTCTGCTGTACTTATTTAACTGTGTAACCTGTTTTGCCAGGTTTGGTTTGCTGCTCATATGGGAGTGGAGGTTCTGCACCCTCGGCCTTCTACATTTGAAGCTTATAGCCGCATTAACCATTCAAGGACACTTCTAGATGTATACGAGCTGTGCAGTAGATTGCGGAATCTCACTGAGGACACGGTAGTGTGGCGCATTATATCCTCAGCCTCAAGGACTTTTACTGCCTTTTTTAATGGTGGGGACATGCGACTAGTGGTTCTTCCCGGGCTTACAGGCGGTGTGGAATATCACCCTGTCCGAGTCCTTCGCCAATTCGGCTTCTGCCAGGACTCCATTAAGCAAAGTCCCATTCTTGATTGTTATAAAAGGTACATTCTTGGCTCCAATGTAACAACCTCAGAGTTGGCCCGCATGACGCGTGCTAGTATTCAATCCTCCAACCTCACCATTACTGAGGGCTCTGGTTGTACAGTGGAATATGAAACTGAAATAAGGGAGACATGGCCCATAAGTGAGATACCGCCTAGTGGCACTTGCTTCACAAGGGCTGGCAGCTCAAAGAGACCGAGAGTTGACTAGCTAATTCTGTATCACTGATGGACTATAATGATAAATTTGCTTGCATTAGTGTCATCTTGACTTGCTTGTGCTTGTTCTCGCATTTTCATAGAACTGCTCCCAAGATTAATTTAGCTGGCATGCCCCTGGTCATATATTCTTCCAACCAAAAAAATGACTAACATGCCCCTAGTCAAATGCCTATTTGCTCATATTACGACTCAAAAATGCAGCTGGCATGGCCCTAGTCGAAATATGGCCAAATGCCTTGCAAAGTGATATACAAATATGCTTGATTTAAGATACTAGATGTTGTGCAAAAAATGCAATGCAGAGACAGGATTAATGTATGATTAATAGATATTGGTGCCCTCAGCGCCAAGGAAGCCTGTATTGCCTGTTGTAAGAAGTGAAACTATCCTCGACTCATGTGGCACTAACCTAGATACTTAGGTTTATTTGTAGCTCTCCTTCAGATATTATGGACTTCATGCCAAAATCTTGGGGCCCTACACCTACTCTTTTAAGGATTCATATTTCTTTTTCTCCCTCAAAGGCATACTGACTTACCCTATTCCTACTTGGAGGTAATATACACCTAAGCTGAGGGGGTGGCTGCTGCCTCCTTTGTGTTAAAGGGGTGGCTAGTCCCTTTGTAGGATCTATAGGTGCATGCTTCGACTCCTCTCCAAGTTATATGGTAGGGATAGGGTCGTCCCGTATGCCTCACTCAGTGGAGCTAGCTTCTGTCTCCTTATTTCTTTTGTGCTCCAAAGTCTGTATTTTTCTTTGTTCCTCACACTCTCTCTAGACCTAACATTTTTACTCCCTCTGGAGATATAGGTTCCCTGGGAATTTGTGCATTTCGTCCATTTCACTGAATAATCTCTCCCTCACATCCTAAGTTTCAAGGGTAGTAACACGTGAGGAGGACTGGACTCGTCTTAAGCAGGCGGGCTTCCGATTTTCCTCATCGGGCATGATAATCTTGAATGATATTGCAGAAAAAGTATAAGACATTATATCATGTGAAGATGCAATAGTCTAAAGTACTAGTATGCGAATGCATGGTCCACAATGCAAAGCTTAGGATTGACTAGGAATCACTGGTAGTACTTCTTCAGGTATGAAGCATTAACAGGCTCTGATTGCTCCTTACGGTCCATATCTTCAAGGATGATTGCGCCTCCGGACAGGGCTTCCTTGACCACAAATGGTCTACGCTAGTTAGGCCTGAATTTTCCCCGTGCATCAGGCAAATGGATGGCACGCAAAACCAAATCACTTGGCTCAAAGTTTCTAGGTCGGACCTTCTTCTGATATGCTCGGGCCACTCTCTTCTTCATAGGCGATTAGCTCTGACAGGATTTCTTTTTCAAATGCCGTGTTTGTAATGTCAACTGAGAAGACTTCTTCAGATTCCGCACCCTGATGGCGCTTAATGACTATCATAGTGACTTTCGTGTTCTTGTATTGGCATTGTGCTACTTCTTTAGTTTCCTTATCTAGATGATCTGGGGAGCTGGGAGTCCCTGCCTCTGATGCCTTCTTATTTTCATTTTTTGATTTTTTTTGATTTATTTGGCATTTTCTTTTTCTTTTCTATCTATACAAGATTCTGCCTGCTGATGGCTGCTCTGCTGCAAGTTAGTGAGACTATCGTTGCCCGTCTCACTTGTGCTTGATTCAAGGTTTCGATCCTCACCCTCCAGGTGAGGCCTATACTGCCAATACCAACTAGACCCGCCTCCCGACTGACAGGAGATTAACTCCATTGGTCTAGCATCCCTTGCCTCTGTCTCGTGCAGGACCATAACTGAAACCTGGTCCTGGGGTGGTATTGGTGCTTCTGCTGATGATGATGTGGCAATTGCTTTGCCCTTCCTCAAGCGATCATGCTCTGCCAGGTCTTCTGCAAGCACATCCAGCTGCTCCTGAAATAAGAGGTCCAGATCCCTGATGTCATCATCTGTGTCTGTCTCTTGGACCACTGTCTGGACTGCTGACTGCTCTTGAGCTGTTGGATATAAATCTGTCTGACCACTATTCTGCACAATCTCCTACTTTGTACCCTGCTGCTCTGTCTCTAGTCATTCGCTGTCTTGATATGAATCTTTTACTTGCCCTATATGATATATGCAAAGTATGCTTTGAGTCTTTTGCTTGCAAGCTTATTAAAACGTGGGGGGAATTTGCAATTTGTCACTAGTTTGCCTTATGTTTTGATTTTGGTTTTTAAATTTTCATTAACCAAATGGGGAGATCAAACATGTCTCTAATTCTCCTAAACATGGCACATACAAGATGGGAAATAAACATGCAAATTAAACATGACATGTAAGAGAAGGGAAATAAACATGCAAATTAGCCATGAATCATCAAACAAAAGCATGTGCATGTTATGTGCGATAGTGGTGATATAGTAAATGTGTCAAAAGGGAACACCCATTACAAAGGCATGTATGCAAAAAGACACCACTTATAAAGGGACAACCAATGCATAGCATGGAAATAGGCAAGCAAGGAGAAAAGCCAAAGCAAACGAGAAACCTAAAACAAAAGTCGAGATCTGGTTATCCCTAGCAGAGTCGCCAGTTCCTGTAACCATGCCGGTAACATCCTCGGGCTTTGCGTGAAACGCCAAATGCGCGAGGATCAGCAAAGTCACGGCAAAAACAATAAAAATAAAAATGCAGGAGTCGCCACCTAGTCTATTAAAATGGAAGACGAGGAAAACCATTTAAAAACATTCAAATCATGCAAAATAAGTCAAATGGAAAAGTAGGTCATAAACTAGAAAATTAGGCAAGGATCCCTCGTGCACCTGAAAAATCGATCTTTCTATAGGTTTCTCGTTTACTTATATGAAATGTCGGCTTTTCAGCTTTCTCTGTACGCCCGAGGGCGATATGCAATGCCATGCTAAGTGAGTGGTGTCTTATGCTAAAATAAGGGTTCATGGAGTGCAAGGTGTGTCCTAATGCTCAGAAGTATCGCTCATATAATGGGTCAAGCATTGATGCAAAAATATTGCATAAATAAGATCAAGGATCTAAGTACTTTGAGCAATTTTCATCCCTACTTTACTACATGCCACATGTGATCTAACATGCATGAAAATGTCTGAAAATAGAGTTGGGTCTTCCTAGTATATCAAGGAAGAAAACTAGAAGAATCTAGAGGCAAATCAAGACAAGAAATCATGCTAAAAACTATGCGGAAACTGCTGTGTGCTACTGAAAAACAGGGTGATGTGCCTGTTTGGTGCGCCAGACTGGTGCTCCAGTCTGGTGCGCCACCTAGGTGCTCCTGTGTGGGCCAGAAAGATGTGCCAAGGAAAACACAGAAATCCATGCAGTGCAATGTCACATATAAATGCGTTCCAGAAAATTGTGCAATGCAAAATCCTTTGCAAACTCGAAAAACGTACTTTATAAATCTAGAAAAATGCAAGTATGAGAAGATTTATGGACCTTGTGCTCAAGGGCTAATAGCCTCACACAAGATCACACCCTATTCATGCTAAATGAATGCAACAAGGTTCAGCCATGTCTTCTGGATCATAGGCTGATGCATGAGATTCTCTATATTGGAGTAAAGGGCAATCAACCTACCAGAACTTAGCCATGAGCTGAAGATACAAAGTGTAAGACAACTTAGAAAACAATATCGTTTGAGGCTGAAATCATGCATGGAAAATCACGAAATATCAGAGAATCAGCACCAAAAGAATCAGACTCAAAGTCACCCGGGAAATCATGCAGATGGGGATGCAAAAGAGGGTGATTTATTCTCTGACCAGTTTGGTGCACCAGAATGGTGTGCCAGAGTGGTGCTCTGGTGTGGTGCGCCACTCTGGTGCGCCCGTTAGGTGCGCCAGAATGGTGCTCCCCACAAAATCTGAATCAAACTGCAGTCTGTTTCAGAATCTGGTCCAAATTTCATAGATAAGTGATTTTTTATTAATCCAGATTAGTTTATACAATTGATAAGAGACTAAAACATGATGAAACAGTAACAAATGCATGTCTTTTATCATTTAATTCCAAATCATATCAAATCATGCGTTCATGGCTGAAAATGCTTGCATCAGATCCTAATGCATAAGAAATAAGCGAATGAATTGAGCAACCAATATGCATATGATGGACACATAAAAGACATATCTACTGTATATTTCCTAGCATACATGTGCATGAATCATGGTTCCTAGTGTAAGGACATAAAGAGGATAGACTATTTGCAAAAATATTATAATGCAGAATTTCTTCATTCAGATTTTACATGCAAAATATCTTATACATGGGGTAAATATCTCATCATGAATCTCATGTAAACAACAAAGAAAAAATCAGTTTATATGAAGTGCCTGGCATACTTTATTTAGTGCAAGAGCTAAGATTAAAGATAAAAAGAAAAGAAAGGAACCTGCAGTGTCCCAAGTGTTCCTTCTTAGAAAACCCAAGATAATATAATCCTTGTTGCTTTGGAAGGGCTGGAGATGCTTTAGAATGCAAGAGGATGCTCAAGAAAACGAGAATAGGTTGCTGAAATCAGCATATGGCTTGCTCAAGGTGTTCTCTTGGATCGAGATTTCTTGATCAGGGTTTTTCTAACATCTCAAATGGCTGCCTATAGGAGTCCTTATATAGGAATTCTCAAGGGTAACCCCCATGGAATGCAGGCAGCCTCGTAAACGAAGAGTCTGGCGCAGATTCCATGGCATATTCGCTGGTGAAGGTTACAGACATGGGAGGTGGAAAGTTAGCAGCCAGCAGCCTGAGAAGTGGTTGCGCGCCAACTTGGTGGGCCAGATAGGTGTGCCAGATCGGTGCACCTATCTGATGCTCCAACTAGGTGTGCCACTGTGGTGCTCCAAACAGGTGCTCCACATTGGTGCTCTAACTTGGTGCTCTCCCCTACCTGTCTGGATTTCTAATTAGGCTGCGGGCCTGCTATAGGTTTATGGTAGGTTTAGCTACTGGGATTGAGTTTGCCACATCCAAAGCAACATCTAGAAAATTTATCTATGGACCACCTCAAAATCGGGGTGTCTACAGGTACCATTTCATACGTAAGGTCATTGTTCATGGTGAGATTCAAGTAATGAAGATTGGTACTGCAAACAATCCAATCGATATGATGACCAAGTCTCTTCCACCAACCAAGTTCAAGTTCTATTTTGACTTGGTTGGATTGTGCAAGCTTTGAAGTAACAGGCCTTGGTGAAGAGATAAGAGTACCACACATATAGGAGAATTCAAGTCAAGGTGGAGATTTGTTGAGATGCGTGTCTTGAATTAACCTTATTTGGCAAAGCTACTGCATGACTATGTTGAACCCTAGGCTCACTGATTATGTATTATCTTCAAATAATTTAGGGATGTTTTATCTTAGGATATTATCTTGAGATTATTTAGGGATCTTTTCATCCTAGGATATTATTTTAAGATAATCTAGGGATCTTTTTGTCCTAGGATATTATCTTGAGATAATCTAGGGATCTCTTATCCTAGGATATTATCTTGAGATATTTGAATATTATCTAAGGAAATTTGTCTTTTAGACTATATGTGTAATTTTCCTATCATTGGATGGGAGTTAACAAGATGGATCCTTCGGACAAGTATCTAGGCACTTGCTTCCTAAGCAACAAGACTGTGAAACTAGCTAGTAAGTAACTAACACACAAAGTAAACAAATGTCTAAATGGTTGGAAGTCCAAAACTCTCAGCCAAGCAGGAAGAACTATTCTTATCAAATCTAGTATGTTTGCCTTTCCTGTTTACAAGATGGGAACTATCAACATTCAGCATTCTGTCTACCAAGATGTTGATAAAATCTAAAGGAAATTCTAGTGGGGGAAATTGGAAGCCAGAAGATTCTTCACCCTAATCGAGTGGCACAAAATTACCCAACCAACTCACCATAGTGGCCTTGGCATACAGGATATGACTACTACAAATCGTGCCCTGGTTGGTAAACTGGCTTGGAGATTCCTCAAGGCAAGCCTTGATGTTCTTTGGGCTAGAGTTCTCAAAACCAAATATCTACCTACCTAAGACTTCTGGAACTGTCCCATAAAGTCTTCGCACTCACTAACATGGAAGGCAATCCTCTTTGTCCGAAAACTCCTAAAAGACAATTCCTACTGGAAGGTTGTGAATGGTAGCAGGATCAACATCATGGGTGACAACTGGATTAAAGATTTCCATACCTGTCCAGGAGTACGCAACTACAATACTTCTATCTCAGAGAAAGTTTATTAGCTGATCAATGGTAGCACTAGAGCTTGGAATCAAGAGCTTATCCAGGAGTGTTTTGATGATACCACAGCAACAGCCATTCTTTCCACTCCGATTTACCACATGGGTGATGAGGATACACTCATTTGGATGCTTTCCACCAATGATGAGTATACCACAAAATTTACTTATGGTATTATAAGGTATGGTTATTCTAACCAGGCATCCACCAACAATGGCTACTCCTCTCCTTTTCCATTCAAGCTCCTTAAAGGGAATGCAGGTCTTCACCCCTGCATAAAGAACTTTATTTGGAAATGTGCGCATGATGGCTTGCCTACTCTACCGAAGATCATGGGATTCAATTGGATCTCTGATGATAGTTGTCTGATTTGTAAGAAGAAGGCTGAATTTGATGACCATTTGCTGCTATTGTGTGACTTTGCAAAAACATTCTGGGAAACTTTTGCATGCAATAGGAACTTGGAAGAAAAGAATTTCCTCAATTGGCACATTCCTGGGCTCATCCTCCTTTGGTGGCTACCAAAGACAGAAGTAAATTCAACTTTGCTACCACAGGTGCTTAGTTATTATGGAAGAATCGATGTAAAATTATTCATTGGTGTCGAAAGGCCTCTGTGGAACATCTATTAATGCAAACCAATGGACTTATAAAGGATTTTTTGAGAGATGATATTGGTGGTTGTTTGGATCATACTCCCTCCCTTCCTACCATGTGGATCTCTCCTCCACATAGAACCATCAAGATCAACGTGGATGCTGCGATTGGAAGAGCTGCTACTGCTCTTGGGTTGGTGGCCAGAAATCATGACGGTAAACATGTGTTTTCTACTGGCATAGTTATCCTGCTTGCCAACCCTATGATTGGTGAAGCAATGACTATTTTAAAAGGCATCCTTTTGGCTATCACCCATCAATGGACGAATGTAATTGTAGAGAGTGATTGCTTGAGCTTGGTCTAAGTGTTGAAGGACGAGCAAGATGTTATTCCTTGGGAAGCCATGGAGGTTATTCAGAAATGTAAGAGACTTCGGTGATCCGTAGTCAATGTTGCCTTTCAGTTCATACCCAAGTATTGTAACTCTCACAAGCTCGCACAAGCAGCTCTCTGTCAAATGTCATATATTTCCTCTTGGTCGACTTCAAGATTGGAGTGGATTTGAAACCAGATTCTTATTGAAAAATCAAGCTAAGTTCAGAGTTAGACTTCCTCTTTCAAAAAAAAAAAAAAAAAAACTTGTGTCCAAGTTTAATTTGTCAAACAACAAGATTGTGCATCAACCTTACAAGATCTAGCTCGACGCAACATGTATTTACGCCTTACTTGTGAACTATTTTTTTTGGCACTCCACCTAATGAAATGATTGTTTAGCCTTAATTAGAATTTATGTAAACCATGCTTTTTCTAGAATATTTTCAATCATAGAAGAATATAAAATATGATGGTAAGATTTTTTATTTTTATTTTGAAATGGTAGTTTAAATTCATGGTAAGATATGGATGAATGGCATTCCAAAATTTTTGGACGCAGAAGAGCTTTTTCTTTTATGAAACGTACTTTATGGGGAGGTTAAGACATTACTCTAAAGATTTTGTTTTGAAGAATTCGTTGTGTAAAAACAATTCAAGTCATGAAAGACCGATAAGGAGGTAAATGCACAAGAAGTTAGGAAAATGATAACTCACTAACACGAATTGGAAAACGAACAAGCAAACTTGGATCTTCCAATATTTGGTTAAATGCTTCAGTGTTTTTTTTTCTCTTGACGTTGGAAATGGCATATATAGTCTATATTACTGTTATCCTGCAATTACTTCCACGTGAACTTGTAGATACGATAAAGCATGTAAGCTTATCCATACTGACAACAATAAATCTTGCCTCCTCCGTCAAGCTCAATGTGTACGTTGGGACCAGCTCATTTCGGCAAGGGCTTAACTATATTCAAAACAACTTTGATGGTTGTATGTCTATTTATATTATATTATTAATTATTATTATTTTTATTGAAAAGAGAACCATGCCTTGACATTTTATCATTAAAACTACTACTAGTAACCAATTTATTACAAATCTTTATTTTCATACAAGAAGAAGATATCTATTACAAATTCATATAATTAGTAATCAAATAAATGATAACATGTCATCTAATTGATAATTAAATAAATAAATTTACTCCTATAGCATATCATACTCCAACTGACTCTCAACTTACTACTTTTTAATATTATTTATGTAAGATAATTTCAATATTGTTTTTTATGCCAACGGATACAAAGGATAGGACAATTTTAATTACTTTCTACATGGATTAGTATAATTTTAACTGTAAATAAGAAAACCTTATATCATATCTCTTCTCATCTGAAAGGAAGAGCTTGCCTTTTATATATGTTAATATTAAGTTTCACTTAAAAATTTTGATATATTGATTGTCACTTAGTAAATTATTAAATTATTATCTTATCAATCATTCCTCTATATCACAATATCATTTCCATTACACAAGTAACAAATTTAATCAATTTAAGTATTGACCTTAGAATTTTATTAAATTCAGTTATGCATACAAATTTATTAATGAGCACTAATATTAATTATTAGGTAAGACAATCTCCTTCATCTTCTTTTTGTTTCTCCCAGCTTCTTTGTATTTTTGGTCTATAGCTTTTCCAATTCCAACATTTATTTCTTCCTTAAATATTCTTAAGATAAATTCTTTTTACTTAAACATATGAACAAATGATTATAAATTTTCTATTAAATAAGAATAACCATAGTCAAGTATTGATGTGAGAAAAGTTTAGCAACGTATGATATTTAAAAAAGAAACATAAATAATAAACTTAATCTCTCAAATACATTGTTATACATATGAAAAGTTTTGATTGTTTAAATAAAATTTAATTAATTTTCAAAATCAAATTGTAAAATATAATGTAATGTTTTTTATCTTGTATCTCTTGCAATTCGTGCATTGCATGTGTGAGATTACTAGTGTAGACACCCTGATTTTGACGCAGCTCGTAGGTGAATTCTCCTGAAGATGTTGCTTTAGATACGGCAAGCCTAACCTCAGTTGAATTTTATCTGGCACCTTGGTTACCCTAAGCCTATAGCAAACTCATGGTCCAATTTACAATTCAAGCAGTTAGATCTGGAGCACCAATAAGGAGCATCAATGTGGAGCACCAAGCTGGCACACCATGATGGCGCACCAAGCTAGTGCACCATGGTGGCGCACTAACCTGGTGCACCAAGCTAACGCACCTAGTTGGCCCACAACCACTTTTCAAGGTGCTAACTATTGGCTTTCCATATTCTATGCTTGTAACCTTCACTTGCTAATATTTCTCACAAATCTAAGCAAGGCTGTTGAGTTTCGAGGCCTTTTGCATCCCAAATAGTAACATCTTCTTTCTCTTTAAAAGGTCAACCATAAGCAACATTTTTTCTCTCTTAGCAAGTCACCCACTCCTAGCAACCTACACCCTAACTTCCAGAGCACACTCCCGCATCCTTGCGCATTCCCAACTGAGTCCAAAGCAATAAGGAGGAGATACCTTGAGCCATTCAAGTAAGAGACACCCTAGGCAAGGTAAGGTCCTTTACCCATCTTTCCACATAGGTTTTACATAATATTCTGGATAAAACCTGCAACTAAGCTGATATATTGTCTATATAGTGATGTTCTTTCGTGCCTTTTTGTGTTATTTTTGATGTTCATGATACTCCCTTCTATGTTCATTGCTTCATTGCCATGATGATTTTTGCATTGTATGATATTTTTAGTAATGAATCATAGTCCTATGTGATCACTAGTTATGGAACATGAACTGTAATGCATCCTCTTTACATGTCGTATCATTTCCGCATGCTCCTTAAGTCAACTAAAACACTACATAAATCATAAAATCCATCAACTTTTACTGTAGTCCATATAAACCCATGAACATGCATGACTTGAGGAGAGAATGATAAGGGTGTTTTAATGCTTGTTTATTTAACATGACTAAGTTTTCTGGCATCTAGGTAGATGATCTGAATAGTCAGTAACCCAATTCATTACATGCATCTGGCCCAGACTCTGAAATCAGACTGCAATCTGATTCAGAATTTCTGGGCTGCACCAAATCGATGCACCATCCTGGCGCACCAAGCAGGCGCATCAGGCTGGCGCACCAGCCTGGTCACAGGGTGCAGGCAGCCCATTTTCTCATTATGATTTGCATGCATTTATGTTTGCTCTGGACTTTGAGTTTCCTGACGTATGATCTCTGATATGCCAAGTTTTTGCTTGCATAATTTCAGCATGTAATAACATCTTTTGCATTAGTTTTGCATCTAGTGAAGTTTGGGCTTGCCACTTGGGTATGGTGAATTGGTGGCTTTCTAGAACTCTTTGTGTGGAGTTCTTTTGCATCAATCCATGATCCCGACCCAAGTGGCGTAGCTAGGATTCATTAACCTTCATCAAAGTAGGGTTGTGTGGTCTTGTGTGAGGCTTATTGCCCTTGAGCACAAGACCCATGCCATGATGTCTTGGGTTTTCTCTTTCCTTTACGACTTTGTGGAAGAGAGGGGAACTCACATGTGATCAGGTCTTTTAGATGTCCATGATGCATTTTCAGATGGTTTTATGTATGTTTGCAAGGTTTTATATCACATGGCCCTGTGGACACCCCGATTTTGTGGTGGCTCATAGATAAACTTTCCAGATGTTGCTTTGGATATGCCAAACCCAATCCCATCAGCTAAACCAACCACAAACTTATAGCAGGCCCGCAACCCAATTAGAAATTCAGACTGGTAGGGGAGAGCACCAAGTTAGAGCACCAATGTGGAGCACCTGATTGGAGCACCAAACAGGAGCACTACAGTGGCACACCTAGCTGGAGCACCAGGCTGGCGCACCAAGCTGGCACACAGCCACTTCTCAGGCTGCTAGCTGCTGGCTTTCCACCTCCCATGTCTGTAACCTTCACCAACGAATATGCCATGGAATCTACTTTTCGTTTACGAGACTACTTGCATTCCATAAGAGTTATCTTTGCAAAATCCTATATAAGGACCCCCTTGGGCAGCCATTTGAAGACCTTGAGCAAGCTAGCTACTGATTTCAAGATCTTGAGCAAGCCATCTACTGATTCCAGCAACCCATTCTCATGTTCTTGAATATTCTCTTGCATTCTAAAGCACCTCCAGCCTTTCCAAAGCAACAGGGATCATATTATCTTGGGTTTTCTAAGAAGGAACACCATGGACAAGATAAGCCCCTCTCCTTTCATTACTTTTAAT
Organism: Posidonia australis; assembly: GCA_024699735.1. Classification (NCBI taxonomy): domain Eukaryota; kingdom Viridiplantae; phylum Streptophyta; class Magnoliopsida; order Alismatales; family Posidoniaceae; genus Posidonia; species Posidonia australis. Next base: position 14,235 of record JAMKQA010024377.1, read on the forward strand.
TTTAGTTCTTGTATTGAATATGACATGCCTTGAACTTCACATATAATCTGATTTGTTGCTGTTTACATGAGAGTTTTATGATAAGATGCTCGCTTCATATGAAAGATACTCTACATGTAAAATCTATATGATAAAAATCTGCATCATGTAATTCCCGTGAGTTGTTTTTCTTCTCTGTTTCTTTACACAAGGAACCATGATTCATGAACATGCATGTTAGGAAATAAGCATCAAATATAATCTCTGTATATTTATCATTTGCTTATGGCTGTTAGGTTCATCCATTCATTTCTTATCTTTTAGAATCCCATGCAAGTATTTCAACCCATGATTTGCATGATTTGGGACCAAATAATAAAAGATTTCCATTTGTTTGAATCTTATCATGTTTTCTGTTTTTCTCACCTGCATACCTGATCTGATTAAAGAAAATCATTGATCTCTGAAATCAGGACCAGATTTTGAATCAGACTGCAGTCTGATTCAGGTTTTCTGGGGAGCACCAACCTGGTGTACCAGAGTGGCGCACCTTACCAGAGCACCACTCTAGCGCACCATTCTGGTGCACCAGACTGGTCAGAGAGCAAATCACCATGTTTAAATCTCAAGCTGCATGGTTTGTCGGATGATTTTGACTCGGATTTTCTTGGTGTGGATTCTCTGATGTTATATGTCTTTGCATGCATGTTTTCAGCTTAAGATGATACTGTTTTAAGACTTTTTTACACTTTGCATGCTCAACCCATGGCTGAAAACTGGTAGGCTGATTGCCCCTTACTCCTATATGGAGATTCTTATGCATCAGCCCATGATCCATGTGACATGGCCGAACTTGGTTGCTTTAATTTAGCATGAATAGAATGTGATCTTGTGTGAGGCTTGCAGCCCTTGAACACAATGCCCATAAATCTTCTCATGCTTGCATTTTTTCTAGATTTTCAAAGTATATTTTCCGAGTTTACAAAGACTTTGCATTGCATAGCATTCTGGAATACATTGCATTGCATGGATTTCTGGTGTTTTCCTCAGCACATCTTCCTAACCCCACTAGAGCACCTAGGTGGCGCACCAGACTAGAGCACCAATCTGGCGCACCAAACAGGCACATCAGCCTATTTTTCAGTAGCACACGGCAGCTTTTCGCATGATATTTAGCATGTTTTCCCGTTTCGATTTGCTTCTGGTTTTCTTCCTCGATATAGCAGGAAGAACCAATTCTATTTTTAGCCCATTCCATGCATGGTAGATCACATTTTGCATATTGTAAAGCAAGGATGAAAATCGCTCGAAATTCTTAGATCTTTGGTCTTATTTATGCAATATCCTTGCACCAATGCTTAACCCGCTATACGAGCGATCCTTCTGAGCATTAGGACACACCCTACATCCCATGCACCCCTATTTTAGCATAAGACACCACTCACACCTAGCATGGCATTGCATATCGCCCTCGCGCGTACAGAAAAGGCTGAAAAGCCAACATTTCATATAAGTAAATGAGAAACCCATAGAAAGACCAATTTTTCGGGCGTACGAGGGTTCCTAATACCTTCCTCGTGCGTAATAGGGATCCTTGCCCATTTTTGGTTTAAGACATTTTTTTCCATTGGCTTATTTGCATGATTTGAATGTTTTAAGCGGTTTTCCTCGTCTTCCGTTTTTAAATAGACTAGGTGGCGACTCTTGCACTTGTATTTTATTGTTTTGCCGTGACTTTGCCGATCCTCGCGCATTTGGCCTTTCGCGCCAAGCCCGAGGCTGTCGCCGACATGGTTACAGGAACTGGCGACTCCGCTGGGGATAACTAGATCTCGGCTTTTGTTTTGAGTTTCTCGTTTACTTTGGCTTTTCTCCTTGCTTGCCTATTTCCATGCTATGCATTGGTTGTCCCTTTATAAGTGGTGTCTTTTTTGCATGCATGCCTTTGTATAATGGGTGTTTCCTTTTTACACATTTGCTATGCCACCACTATTGCACATAACCTGCACATGCTTTTGTTTGATAATCCATGTCTAATTTGCATGTTTATTTCCCTTCTTGTACATGCCATGTTTAATTTGTATGTTTATTTCCCTTCTTGTACATGCCATGTTTAATTTGTATGTTTATT
>JAMKQA010024379.1:0-16887 GCA_024699735.1 Posidonia australis
ACCCCCCCCCCCCCCCCCCCCCCCCAGCCAATTTTACAGATAGAAGGAGAAATGAAACAAAGAGAACCACCATCAGTTAATTGGTCATAACAACTTTTGTGCTACTTTATATCCTAGACCAAGAACTAAAAAGGGAACCCCCTCCCCAAAAACCCTCTTCCTGTTAACCCAAGTTTTCAACTCCTTGCTCGAACCAAATGGAAGTGCACACTGCAACCAAGTGAATATTGAAGGGGTAAAAAGTTAACCAGACTAACCATGCCCTAATCTTTTTTAAAGTAGAACTGTATTAGCTCTTATCCTACATATCATATTGCAGATCTGGGACCCAAGACCAACTGATGTACCAAATGAAACATCACTACATCGAGCAGCTTTAGTAGAAAACCTATCCCAAAGCAAACAGTATGTTTTTCCTTAATATATGAACAGCCCATGGAGGAAGACAAATAATCCATGACTTTGATATCAAAACATAAGAAATTCTTCTAATTTTTATCCAAACTAACATTTATGTGGGACAGAACCCACGGTACCAGACTGAGTACAACTTTAAACAATACAGAATTGGATCATTAATGCACTAGACAGAGATTCTAAAGTTCAGCAAGTGAAAATAGAGTATTTAACATCAGTTAATCAAGCATAAAGAGCGATAACAAAATAATCTTTCGGGCAAAAGCAACTAGCAAAATGATATTTTCTTAGACAAAGACAAGAAACAAGAAGCATCCAAATATCCGGCTGCAAGCTTAAGAACTCACGATCATCCAATTCAAGATTGAGAGAGAATCTTCAACTCATAAAGGCACCTCTGCAAAATATGGAAGCCTGAAAAATAAAAAACAACGTAAACCACACAAGCTGTGAAAATGGTACCTAAAATGTTATTTTTATGGGTGGCTGATGTAAACAACACGACCTACAAAGCAAGTCAACCCACCAAAGCTTCAAACATTTGACTGTCAAAGATTTAACGTTTAATTTTGCGGTTGTCAACATTGGTCTTCTTCGTCTTGTTTGCTTCTTCGAGTGAGCCATTATCTTCAACAGGCCTACCAAAAGAAGAGAAATCATAAATCTTAAAGAATATATGTGCAGTAACCTAAATTCAGAAAAGGAAAAAAATAAGATACGAGCAAGTTGCAAGAAGTATAACCATACAGTTTTTTTTTCTTTGCACTCTCTTGCTTAATACTTAAAACAATATCCATCGCCATTTTTTGATGCTCCCTTGTTTGAGAATGCAGGTCCAAACCCTCGACGGTTTCACAATCAATCTTGCAGATTCGGCACCACCCAGTACCACCAAGCTTTCTCTTTCTTGCCTGATCAAAGGAATCACCTTGAATTGAACCCTGTATGGGTATAAAAACCATCAACAATTAAATATAAAGCTTATAGTTAGTGTTGGAATTACCAACTAAATTGAAAATTTCCTAGGAAGAAACAAGTACATGCTTAACCTAAGAAACAAAATCAAGCAAAAAGTCTTGTCTTAATACTCACCATGTGTGTCGGAAAGTTACTGCGGAACCCAGGTTCACCAAATCGCATGTGTCCAGCAGATTCCATATTTTTTCGTAAATTCAAAGGTAAGTCACCCATTCTTACATGGTCACCCGGACCACCAGGCCCAAGGTTGGGTAGCAGCTCACTATTTCTCAAGTGACTAGGAAGAAAATCAGGCACATTGCCAAATTCATTTCGAGGACCACTAAACTCATTTCTAAGAAAATGATTTTGTACACCAGTTGGTGAAGATAAGTTGGAAATCCTCTCAGAGGGATGGTTAAACAATCGAGATCGTTCATCAAAACCACGCAGGTCTCTTTCAGGATAATCTTCAAAGCGGGATTGGCCACCTGACCCAAATCTGCTTGAGGAAAGACCAGCATATTCCCTCCCTGGACTTCTATATGTGCGGCCATCCATGTGATGGTGAACGAAATCAGCACTAGGCCCATGGAAGCTTGGGTGACCAGATTCATTTTTCTTGCACAAGTTATCATCACGAAGACCATGCAACCTTTGTCTATCACCAGCATCCAATGGGGGGAAAAATGAACCACCACTGCTGCCAGGAAGAGAGCCATCAGACGGATACATTGGCAACTTCCTAGAATTCATGGCATCAGATTTGAATCTACCGTCATGATCAAGTCCCTGCATTGACCTATCAAAAGACCTCCCTCCTGAATCAGGGCCAGAGATGTGTGAGCCCCTCTCATGTGCTCTTGATGAAGACAAGTAGTTGTCAATCTTTGGCATTTCCCCATCTAAGTTAGCTGGTCTTGGGAATTGCTTCATATCTTCTTCAAACTCCCTCCTATCAACTGTACCTCTGCCACTGTCCATAGGAAAAGGTTTCAGCCTTTCATCGACAAACCTTTCTTCAGGGAAAGGCCTAAATCTTCCTTCAGCTGAACCATTAAATGTTCGTTCAGTTATATTATCAGTAGCTCCATTCAATCTTAGGGATCCATGCTCCATGGGTAAAGGTGGCCGAGGTTCATGTTGCACTGTATTGTAAAAACCAGGAACTTTAGAGGGGAATGTTTCACGCTCCATCATATGAGGATGGGTTCGGCCCATCTGTCCTTCAAGACCAGGAGGAGGTCTCAACATGCCTGCAGATGCATCAGGTGGACCAAGAGGTGGCCCCCGGAGGGGTGGTCCAGGTAAAGATTCTACATGGGACATCTTTGTTCCTGCATGAAATGGGGGAGTGCGACCAGCTATACCAGGGGGCTCAAAGTTTTTCTGAGGACCAAAATGACCAGGACCACTTCCAAAGGATGAGGGCATACCAGGGCCAGGAAAGCTACCCTGTGATTCAGGACGAAAAGGACCTAAACCTTGTCTCATTGGTGCTTGAAAAGTATCAGGATGAGGCAAGTTTTCTGGAAAACCCTGCAACGTAGGTCTCATCATACCAGGCGCCAATGTTGGTCCGTATGGGTGCAATTGGTTAGGTAGAGGATCATGGAACCGTCTTTCCTGACCAGGACCAAGATGAGGCATGTGTTGTGGTAACATACCATCAGACGTGGAAGGCCTTTGTGGGACACCATTATTTTGCATACCCTGTGAACCATATGGCATAACTGGCTGTGCTTGTCTGTCGTTACTGGGATTTGGCAAGGAATGAGAATATGGTCCAGTAGTGTCGGACTGCATCTCAGCTGGAGGAAAGTTCCTGTGATCCCCATGTGAAGGGCCTTGGTAATGATTTTGTGGCATGTTTTTTCCATGAGACATGGTGTGCTGGTGGGAAAGCCCCTTGTCATGGGATTCTTTAACTTTATCTTTTTCTTCCTTTTCGTCTGCACCTAATTTATTGTCTTTCCCTTCTTGGTCTTGAGAGAGATCTTTGTTAGTGTGGTCTTCTCTACCCTTGGCTGATTCTGATGAACCTCCTGGAGATCGCTCCAACTTCTTATCATCAGCTTCCTGTTTCACGGTTGGCTTAACAAATGCACCTTCTTTGTTATCTTTGTCACCAATTGCAAGTTCAGCAGTGTTCTCCTCAGCCTCTCCAACTACTTTTTCTTCACTGTTTTCAAACTTCAACTGACCATCCAGCTTGTTACTCTTCATATCAGCAGGTTCAGATATTATATTTGGCGCCAGGCTAGAATCAGATGGTTCTTTCACCTTAGGATTTTGACCAGTAGCTTCACCTTGTGACTCGTTTATTCGACCAATTCTATCTCTCAGAGAATCATTTGTGTTACCAGCCAAGGCTGATCCTGGAAGAGCAGGAGATGACAATGACGAAGTACCCTTAACACTGGATGATTGCACAATAGCCTGCTGTCCAGAAGAGATTTGTGATGGACCAGTACGCAAATTATGAGTTGAAGCTGGACTTGCACCAAAATGCTGCAGATGAGGAATACTAGCAGACTGAGCATATGGTGTTTGTTGCACCATTCCAGTGTTTCCCGTGAGAGGCCTTGTTGCACCAGTTTGGGATTGCAGATGAGCTGGAACAGGTTGCATATATGGTGAACCCTGAGGACGCAAAGATTGTTGAGGGTACACCTGTCCTTGTGCTTGATGGGGACCCAAGCCCTGCTGTTGCACATGTAATTGGCCTGGTTGATGATGGATTTGCTGCTGCACAGGAGGCTGGTTTGAGTTAGGAACCATATGGGATGGTGGCATGCCAACCTGTTGGGCTTGCATTGGCACGTTTGGCTGTAATGGGCGCATTTGTAGAGGTTGTTGAGATGGAAACTGATTCTGCATTTGAATATGCTGCAGAGGTTGGTGTGGTAACCCTTGCTGCTGAGGATTGTGCGCTGGAAGCTGCTGTGGAGCACCAGGAAACATTTGCTGTTGTGGTTGAGGTTGAGGTTGAGGTTGAGGTTGAGGTTGAGGATATGACTGGTGACCTGTTACCACTTGAGCTGAAGGTTGTTGCGGCTGAGGATGACCTTGGAGCTGAGTAGGAGGAAGATGTTGAGGGTGGGGAAGAAGTTGAGGATGAGGATGAGGATGAGGATGCTGTTGTGGTGGCAGATGAGGGGGTTGTTGCTGGACATATGGTTGAGAATGTGATTGTGGAATCTGAGATGAAGGATGTTGGGTTGTTACTGGCTGTTGATGTTGAGGGAGAGGAGGGACTTGAAGCTGTGGTGGTTGAGCTGGAGGATAAAAGGGCTGGGGCTGTGCATATCCAATTTGTTGACCTTGTACTTGCCCATGTGCTCCTGGATGGCTCTGAGGTTGAATTTGAGGTCTGGGCTGCTGGACAGATGTTGGAACCTGCTGTTGAGAATTAGGAGGAGCCTGCATTTGGGGCATATGACTGTGAACATGGGCTTGAAGTTGTGCTAGGACTTGGGGCTGGGGCTGGGGCTGGGGCTGGGGCTGCACTTGTTGTGCTTGGGGCTGTGAATGTGACTGAGAGAATGGAAGGGCCTGAGACTGTGGGTATACATATGGCTGAGGTTGCTGCTGTCCTTGGACTACTGGTGTTTGCTGCTGATACTGCTGTTGAAAAGGATCATAACCAGGATAATGCTGATAATACTGTTGATACTGTAGCTGTTGCTGCTGATACCACTGCTCAGGGGTTGGTGCAGCCATCACAACAGTTTGTGATTGCACAGAAGCACCACCTTGAGTTTGACCTTGCCCTGTAGTAGATGTTGCAGCAGATGTAACAGAGACAGGGGCTGTTGCAGGTACAGATGTGGTAGTTGAAGCAGCTGCAACAACACTCTGTGAAGAAGAAACTTGAGAAGTCTGTCCCACTGTTTGAGAATTGACCTGGCTCTGTTGGGCAGAAGTCTGAGCCTGAGTACCATCTGCTTGTTGTGTCTGAGGTTGGACGGCCTACATTTAAGATATACATGTAAATACTTAGCTAAGCAAAATGATAAAGCACAAGCTAAACATATGCGATAGGAGCAAGAAAACTGTTCAACTCACAGAGCAGATTTGTGCATGTTCTTGTACTTGTCGATGTATGATTTGTGTGTGACATCTATTGCATACAACAGGGGAATTGCCAAAATTACAATCAGTGCAATGTGTAATGCAGTCCGAAAATGATCCCTGCCATTGGCACCCACTTCTGTGAAACAGACAGTGTACTTGTATGTTGTTGATGGCGTCGGCAACTGATTTGTTTGATTCAACCAAAGGCTGAGAAGACACATTTAAAGTCAGCAGCTATAAATGATTATTGTACACATGAAAGAGAACAAGACGAAGAAAGGAACCTTAGAGTCCGCTTCAGTCACCAAGTAACCATCATAAGGGCAAGCACGAGTAGTGGCAACAACATAAGCTAAGCAGGGTTTACAATATAAATGGGTACACTGTGTTTGCAAAGCTTCATTGGGAAAGACAAGAGTGCGGCAAACTGGACAAAAATATTCACCAGGAAGGGATTGAATGCTCAATATGCACTCATTATCAAACCCCATCGTATAAGGTAGTCAGTCGAAGCTAAACTGCAAAAAATAAAGGTGCAGTCAAATTAAAAATGGCTGTATCAGTATAGTTTTTAGCAGAAATATGTAACATCAAGATAACTTCAAACCAGATATGAAATTTGGCTGCACTGAAAGCTAAGAAAACATGCAACATCGACATAAATTGAGATCAAAAAGAAATAAATCAGGAACTGCATTTGTTGACAGGAAAGAAATTGAGGGACAGCGGAATGTACCAGAGCACACATTTTCCTTGTGCTAATAGCTAAAACTCACGGTGAAGGATTGCTTAATATTAAAAATATACATAAAAAAGAGAAGATGACGGCAACATAAGATAAACTGAATACAAAAACCACAAGTTCCCTGGAAAAGAAAAAGGAATTTCTTAGTTGGGAAAACAACTCAGGAGGTATCATGCAGCCATGCAGGTACTATGTTTCACCACAGTGAATGAAAAGTCTTCTGAGGCGACCATTCCACACCAGTCATCTGAGCCTGGGAGGACTCCTAGGTTCACTAAAGGAGTAGCTGGTATGACTAGCCACTTTATCTTTCTATTTTGTTGCTATCTGGTAGGTAACTAAAAGTAGTTTTGACTCAATGTAAAAACAATACACCATATATCATAATTCCTGGCAATTCTACAAGAAGATATTTATACATACTCATAAACCCATGAACAGATGAGATAGGAATGCAGTATGACCAAAATGACTAAATGACAATTAACAGTGAATTTTATACAATTACAAGATAAAAAGGATAATTCTAAGTTACTCATGGTGTTGTCTCACAAATATGTAACCAGCAGTAAGTAGTTATAATTGTCTATTTGGGGCTACAAATCCAACCATCCATATGTTTGAATGATAGATCAAGATTAAAAGTTTTCAGTACCCACCAAAATTTTTTACCAAAATTTTTTGGTACCCATGTGGGTACCGTAGACACATCCTAAAATTTTATATGATATTTCCGATGATGTGTTGCAATACAATCTAGTTGCCATGAAAGCCATAAATTTACTTAACGAAAATTGCCATAAATTTACATTAGGAGGAAGAATATGACCTATAGAAGAATACATCATATTAGCATAGATTCTTTGTATTACTGTGAATACATTATAATACAAGTGTACTCTAGTATTATTATACTGTTTACAATTAAATCACTGGCATTACCTAAAGAGAGAAATTTATGGTCATCCAAACTAAATTTAAATTCACAAAGGTAAATATGTCATTTCAAACAACAAAAGTAATGTTAAAATCTACATCCAGATACATTCAATATTCTCAAGATTTTACACTCATAATCTTACAATATTCCACCTCAACTTACATATACAAAATCAAGATTTTACATTCAAAATCTATTCCAAATGATGCCTTAGAAAAACAAGGAAACCATTCAACAGCAAAACCAACAAGCTAATATACAACTGTGGAAACAGACCAGTCTTACAGACCACACACAAATCAAAAGAAACTTACAGATGACATAGAGAAAACAAAACCCTAGTTTCCCAACAATGATTCTAAATTTAATCCTGTCACAAGCAAGGTTTGTTTGAAAAAAAATGAAAACTAAAACAATGAAAGCAACAACGATACCTGATAGAAACCCTAACAGACGACATAAGATACCATAAAGAACAACGATCGAAGCCTCAAGGAGCAAGGAAAAATACAACGATGGTGATGATGAAGAGGAAGAAGAAGGCTAACCATGAGGAAATAAAAGAAATGACCAAAACCCCAAACCCACAGAAGGCGATGAAGATGAGGAAAGCAAGACCAAACCAATGTATCATGGAAGAGTAGAGCAGTTCTCTGTGTATATATTGGAGAAAGAACAAGCCAAGCTTGAGAATGGAAAGAGAGATGGATCCGTTTTTGAATGTGTATGTCTTTGTTTGTTTGTTTTTTGAAATCAGTTTCTATTGAAATATTCACTTGACTATGAAACTACCACCAAGTGTCAAAAAGTATACCAAATTACAAAGTACTAGATCCCAGTCATAAAATGTATCCCAAATATTGCAAACGAGTAATATTAAACAATGTTTCCAAAAAGTCTAAACAGTATTAAAGTCTTAAGCATTATCTCCAGACCCCATCTGGAGTGGGTCATAAGGGTAGGAAGGCTCAACTAGTGCATGCCCTAAACTGATGGAAGCAGCTATGGGAGCAAGTGCAGGAATGCCAATGGCAAATGCAATGTAGTGGGCCGTATGCTCAACATGGGCCTGGCCCAGTCATCCTGTAGCCTAACCAACACTTGGGAGAAGCCCGAGTTACCCATACCTATAGCACAGTTATCTCCCTAAAGTTTAATTAATGAAATGATACAAAAAATAATATCAAGCACCATATAAATTTATTCCTTAAAATTCTATTATTCCTCTCAATCCATAAAGTCCAAAAAACAACAAGAACGAGAAAATTCCATAAAAAAGAGTAACAAGAGTGTTTTGCATGAGACCTTAAAGTAAAAATATCCAGTAAGTTGATGGATAAGCAACTAACAGGATTATGTATGAAAAATCCCCAAACTTTATTGACAATGGGGCAAATCAATAAAATATGTGTCATAGATTCACAAGAACAACCACAAGAAGGGCAATACTCTGGACCCAACCAACCTTTTTGTTGAGGTTCTCTCTAGATAAAATCTTGTTATGTAATGCAAGCCAGACAAATAACTTATGCTTCAATGGTACCTTACATTTCCATATTTGCTTATTAAGAGAAAATCTAATACCATCATCACTGATAGACTCATAGCAACTCTTAACTGAGAACATTTTATCCACATTTAGGGTCCATTAAATAACATCCCCCTCATTGTTGAGCTACAAATTGTTCATAACATAGTCAAGTATTCAAGTTGATTTTGCAAGAAATCACAGTTAACAATATTTACAATTGATAGATTGAATAACCCCGTTAAATCATTGTTAAACTTCATCCATGTTTTCTTAATCGTATTCTTTTTATTATTACCAGTCAGGTAGCCAATACTTTAGGGAACCATCCCGACACCAATTACTCTCCCAGAAAAGGGTACTTTCTCCATTATTTACCAAAGATTTTGAAAAGACTCTCAGAATTGGAAAACACTTCCTAAGCTCCCCCAAAGGGGGAAAACCACTAGAAGAAGAATTCATAAGCGCCCCCACATTATTCAGGGATAAGTATCTAGAGCTAAACAAGCTCAGTCCACTTTAGATTAGATTTTTCAGAAAGTAATTGCTAAAGTAACTTGCATTTTAAAGCTGTGCAAAAGTTTCTAATATTTATAATACCACACCCTCCCTCATTTTTTACACGACGTACTTTCTTCCAAGCAACTAATTGATAACCCAAATATGACGGCCCAATTGCTGATCAAAGAAACCTCCTACACAGACGATCTATTTCTTTTTTCACCTTCACAAGAAGATGAAGAATAGATAGAAAATAAGTAGGGATGGCTGAGAAGACAGCGTTGACCAAGGTAAGATATCTCCCCAAAGATAAGAATTTTACTTTCCAAGTCGCCAACTTAGATGTCAGTCTATCCAAGATTAGAGACTAGTCATTAAAAGAAGCCTTTCTATGATATAGAGGTAACACTAAATACTTAATTGGCAAAGGCTCTTGCTTACATCCGAGAATCTTACAACATTTATCTAATTAGCTTTGCAGTACCCCTATACCGTAGATTAAGGATTTGCTAAAGTCCAGAACATGCCTAAAAGCACGTCAAAATCCTCTTCACATTAACTATTCCTTCTTCAAATGGAGATGAAAACAAAATGGTATCATCTACATATGTATGTTAATCAAATTTGGGCCATTTTTAGGGAACTGAATTCCCTTTATTAGATTCCTCTGTGCCCAAAGGCTAAGCATTTTATTTAAAACATGGGTAGCCATAATGAATAGCAGTGGTAAAAGCAAGTCCCCTTGCCTCAGTCCAATAGTAACACCAAAGAAACTCATTGGTTCATCATTCACTAAAATCGAGTAGCTCACCGAAGATATACACATTTTAATCCAAGCGATTCAAAGTTCCCCACAGCAAAGTCCCTTAAGTGAACTAATCAAGAAATCCCAGTAGACATTGTCAAAGGCTTTTTCAAAATCTAATTTAATAAAAAAAATCCAACATCAGAGTGGTGCATAAAGTGTAAAATTTCCTAGGTTACTAGGAAACAATCATGAATACTTCTTCCCAGAAGAAATGCACACTGACTATTGTCAATAAATGCATTCATGCATGGGCGAAATCTATTAACAAGCTATTTAGAGATGATTTTGTATGCCCCATTAAGCAAACTTATCGACCTAAAATCCTAAACCTTCTGCGCTGATACTTTTTTGGGGATAAAGGAAATGAAAGTTTGATTGATCCCCTTCAAGGTATTCATATCAGATGATCCCTCAAAAAATTCAAACATCCTGCGTAGATCCTCCTAAATATGGTCCCAAAAAGTACGGAAAAAACAAAGTAGATACCCTTCAGGGGACTTATCCCCTAATAGGCCCAACACACTCTTCTTAATTTCTTCCATCGAAAAACTACCCTCCAAAGCACCAAAGTTGACAATTTTAGTAGGGAATAGAAGATTCCAATTAAGACTACTCAAGAATCCCCTTTCCCTATTAAATAGAATGAGGAAGTGAGATTCAATTGCATTACTAATAGCCACTCTATCCTCAACCATAGCTTCATTTACAGTTTTATGAAAACGGAGGTATTGAGATCTCCTTCTTTCATCTATCATATTCTTGATCTTTGTTTCCAATACAATTACTCTCCTAGCAGTAGATTATAATTTCCAATTTTAAGAGCCCTTAGATATTCCCATGCGCTGATAGGGATCAATGAAATCTCAACCCTACAATCCAATTCCTGTATAAGGGACTCCACCTCCCCCAATCTAACTTTCCTTTCAATGCACTTTGTATGTGTCTTTGTGCCTGTGTGGTTTTTTCAACCCTAACGCTAACGTATAACGTCAAATGACGATAATAAATTTCCATTACATGATATTGCATACATATACATGATTTGCATACACTGAATCTGATCTCAATCCACATGGATCATAAAGCCCGTATATGTATGCAATATCATGTAGTGGAAACCCATTATCTTCATTTCACATTAACGCTTGGATTAGAAAAACCACACCCACACAAAAGACACACATCCGAAAACGAAAACCACACCCACACAAAAGACACACATCCGAAAACGAAAACCACTCCACTCTTCCATGACACATTGGTTTGGTCTTGCTCTCCTCCTCTTCATTGCCCTCCTTGGGTTTGGGGTTTAGGTCTCTTCTTAGTCAATCTTCTCCTTCTTTGTCATCGCCATCACTGTATTTTTCCCCGCTACTCAAGGCTTCGATCATTGTTCTTTATGGTATCTCATGTCGCCTACTGGGGTTTCTACCGGGTTTCATTGTTGTTTTCATCGTTTCTGTTTTCATTTCTTTTCAAATACATGTCGCATGTGCCGTGATTAAACTCAGAAACAATGTTGGGAAACTAGGGTTTCGTTTCTCTATGTAATCTGTAAGTTTCTTTTGATTTGCGTGTGATTTACAAGACTAGTTTGTTTCCACAATTACATAGTGTACCATGAATGTGCTGTAATTTGCCTATTAGTTTTGGTGCTCAATGGTTTTCCTTGTGTATCTAAGGCATCATTTGAATACGATTTTCGAATAAATTTTGAATGTAAAATCTTGATTTTGTATACATAAGTAGAGGTGGAATAGTTGTAAGATTATGTGTAAAATCTCAAGAACATTGAATCTAGCTTAGATGTAGATTTTAGCATTGCTTTTGTTGTTTGAAATGACATATTCACCTTTATAGATTTAAATTTAATTTGAATGACCATAAAACTCTCTTTTTAGGTAATGACAGTGATTTACGTGCAAATAGTATAATAATAGTTACTAGAGTATACCTGTATTATAATGTATTCACAGTAATACAAAGAATCTATCCTAGTATGATGTATTCTCCTATATGTCATGATCTTCTTCCTAACGTAAATTCAAGGTAATTTTCGTTAGGTAAATTGACGACATTCATCGTAATTTTTGTTAGTTAAATCACTTAAATTTATATCGCCTTTGGGGTAAGAAGATGAATATACCTACATAATCCATCAAATTATATTAAAATTGCACCACTGCATTATGCAAATAGTTTTATTTTGAAATCAACAAAGCCTCTGATAACTTGTATAATACATCACTATCAAGCTTGTTTGGTTGAGATAGTGATCATTGTCAAGATTATGAGATAATCTAGAGGGCCATAATCCCAACCAAACAGGGCCTAAGATGATTTCTTTATTGTGATCTTGGTCGTTTGATTTGGATTGGGTACTGCAGTGGTGAATTACAGTACTTTTTCCTAGACCAATCTCTCTTGTTACTTGCACCCTTTTCGACAACCTTTTATGTGGCTTTTTTTTTTGTTTCCTTTATTTGATTAATGTGATTTCATTAGTGAACTATTGTCTCACATTTGCGGATTAAAAAAAAGAATATATTCCCTCTTGCAATTCCTAGATTGTGGTCGCCACAAGAGTCTGTAACATAACATGTAATGTATCACACAATCCACGACTAACTATCAACTAGCCAACTGCAAACAATAATAGGAACTCAGCATTATAACTGGACAAAAAGTTCACAGTATAAGAGTAAAAAAGAACTAGAATATCAGTTATTAGATGTGTAGTCTTTATCAAAAGCATTCCATACATTATATGTGTCCTTTTCCTTTTCTTGGTTGAAGCTACTTTTTCTGTCCTTGTTGGGTCCTCAACAAATTGTTCAGAACCTTGGGTGGAAGGATTACTTAGTGCAATTGAACTCATGATACCTAAATGAGAGAACATATCTAGAAAAATCACAAAGTCACATCATACAAACAATTATATGTGCAAAAATGAGAGAAAATGGAGAAGGAACAACAAGACGGAATGGAACTCTGATATTAAAGGAACAACAACGATATTATGCTTAAAATCTCTGATATTTATTGCTAAAATTGTTTTCAAGAAATTGGAGAAGGAGAAGTCACCTTCTGTTGTGGAAAGGTCGGCGTGAATCTACTGTTGTGGTCCTGTGGAAGGGGACTGGCGAGCGGCTGTGGGGGCCGGCACTGCTGTGGGTGCCGGCACTGCTGTGGGGGCCGACGCGCTGCTGTGCGGGCCGGCACTTCTGTGGAGGCCGGCGAGCTGCTGTGGGGGCCGGCGAGTTGCAGTGGGGGCCGACGTGGAACTACGGCATGGATCGGTGATTCGGCGAAAGAGAGGCGAGGAGGCGGAGTGGGAGGCGTGGAGGCGGAGTGGGAGGCGTGGATCAGTGGAAGAGAGGTGGAGTGGGAGGCCGTCGGCGTGGATCTACGGCGTGTCGGCGTGGATCAGTGGTTCGACGAGCTGTTGCTAGGGTTTTTCGAGTGGGAGGTGGAGGGGTTCAACGTGGAGGTGGCGTGCGGAAGAGAGAGATTACCCAACTAGGGCATAGAAAACGTTCGGAGTTCACAGATATATATAGATAAATATAATATTAATACGTATATTTATATTCGTATTTGTATCTACTCAAGTTGGATGGATACTATCGATATCTATCTAATAACGGATATTGATATAAATTTTTTATAGATAATCGATATACAATTGCACTCTTAATGATCATGCTGTTAAGATTCAAAATGACTTATCTTCTAACTTGACTACATCATTTCAATCCCACTCAAGCCAGTCTCAGGAACCTAAGAATCTTAAAGGATCCAATAAATATGTTGAGTCTTCTAATGAATCATCTGTTGAGCCTATATAGAAACTTATTACTCCATTTCCTAATAAACTCAAAATTAAAAAGGAATCTGCAAAAATGGAAAAAATATTAGAAGTATTTGAACAAATTAAAGTAAATATTCCTTTCTTAAATGCAATTCAATAAGTACCTACATATGCCAAATATCTTAAGAACTTATACACTCCAAAGAGAACCAATAATGTGTTTAAGAAAGCATTTCTAACAACCACTATTAGCTTTATTTGGACAAATCAACTACCTATTAAATATAAGAATCTTAGAAGTCCCGTAATTTCATGTACAATAGGTAACACTAAAATTAATACGGTTGTACTAAATCTAGGAGTTATTATCAACCTATTGTCATACTCAGTGTATAAGCAATTAGGGCTATGCACATTAAAACCAACTAGAGTAACAATGCAATTGGTTGATAGATCGATTAAAATACCGAAAGGAATTGTTGAAGATGTTTTGATCAAGATTTGCGAATTTGTATATCTTGTACATAGGGATGGCAATGGATCGAGTCTGGATTGGGTCTATTTATACCTAGACCTATTTTATTTCATAGGTCAGGGTTCGAATCTGGGTTTGGGTTCTAAAATCAAGACCCAGACCTATAATGGGTTTGGGTATGAATCTTGGGTCTAATGAATCCTTCAACTTATTTTCATTTTTTAAAAGAATGTAGATTTTTAATTAAACTAAAAACATTGTAAATAAATGTGCCGAACAATTCTCTGTCAATACACATATATCATGAATAAAATACAACAATAAATAAATATATAACCTGAACAATATCATGAACCATTGATAATTAAACAACATATAAATTAATATATCTAACTTCAACAAACCAACTTTGTCAATATCTATGCAATAATTCTTTATAAATGTACATACACCACATAAATTATAGACTTTAGAGAGAATAAGATTTAAGAGTAGAATAATATATATTATATATATAGTGTAAATACTATACATTAATCCTTATATTAAACTTATAATATATTATATATAAATCAGGTCCATGGGTCTAGGTATTTTTAGACGCAGACCCAACCTAGTAAATGAGCAGGTCTAGGTCCATAGGTCGATGGGTCTCATTTTCAGGACCCAGACCCATACTTTATGGATCCAAACGCACAAGTCCTGGGTTCAGACCCGACTCATTGTTTGCCCTACTTGTACATTCTATGATCTAGAAACCCAACCCTTGACCAACCTTAAAGTCTAAATTCCAGTTATCTTAGGTTGATCCT
Source organism: Posidonia australis (assembly GCA_024699735.1). Classification (NCBI taxonomy): domain Eukaryota; kingdom Viridiplantae; phylum Streptophyta; class Magnoliopsida; order Alismatales; family Posidoniaceae; genus Posidonia; species Posidonia australis. The sequence continues at coordinate 15,072 of JAMKQA010024379.1, forward strand.
TCTTAAACACAACCAATGCTTTAATCAATTATTAAAATAGTTTGATGAGACTAAATTATAGAGATTTGACAGTCATACTTAATATTTTTAGTTTAGATAAACAATTAATCAATGAACTAGATGAGACAATTAAAGTTAACATAATTGATGATTTCTCAGAAGATGAATACACGACATGAGGAGGATCGCAAGTTATTCTTAAAGGATCACTTCAAAAACAAAGGAAAGATGTTTACTCCATGGTCTTTTTCTTTAGGGGTATAAAGCTCTAACAATTCTGGAAGCTATGGGAAGAAAAGAAAAGGACGTTCAAAGCCTGCTACTAGGGAGGGACGTAGTTCTTCCAAGAGAGGTGGCATTAGGTACAGTCGGGTTGGTTCGAGCGGTGGCACAGGGGACAAAAGATCCTACTTCGTCTGTGGTTGTACGAGACATGTAGCAACACAATGTTTTCATCGACAACCAAATCTAAAAAAGATAGTGTGTTACAATTATGAGAGGATTGAGCATAATCAACAAAATTGCCCTGATCCTCTGAAATCAGTTGGAGACACGCCTCGCCAACCAATCATGGGATGGGTATTCTCAATCACTGCTCTCAATGTTGGTCCTTCAAGGAGCATTATAAAGAGTAAGGAACAATCTTGAGTTATGAATTGCGATATTTTGTTTCCTATGTAGTCTTGTATCCAGTACGATTCTTTGTAATAACTATGGATTATGGTTTGTATATGTGCTAAGTAGATTATTTTCTTGTGGCTGATCGAATGACTTAAGTGTTATTCAACTCAGGGAGTTCCTTTGAGTCATTTACTACTAAAGTTGAAAATAAACCAGCTAGGTTAATTTTCCACCTTGACATGGTAATCCCACTAGGAGAGCAGAGCTTAACATGCAAGTATCTGTGGTCAGTTAATATGCAGCTAGGAGACAAGGATTTCAGAGTCAGATTGATAATTATGAACATGCAAGAATATGATGTAAATCAAGAGATGAACTGGTTACCACAACATTCAACCATGATCGATAGTGTCAAGAAGAGAGTTCTGATAGAACGTCCAGACTAGGAATGGTGTATAGTACAAGGAGCTAGACAGAGAGAACAGGAAAAGATTATTTCAGTAATCAAGTTTACCACTGTGGATGCAGATATGGGAATGGTTGATGTAGATGTAATCGTGTTTATTCACGTCAACACCTTTTGTTGTGATCGCCACTTGTCCTTTGCTTTCACTGATTGACAAAAACACCTTATAGGTGATGGTTGTGGTGAATGTGGTGATTTTGGCAGAACTTCGTTTGGTTTCTCTCTCTAGGCAACTTCTCCTTAATTTCAGAAAGCCCCCCCAAAATTCAAGGTCTAGGGATTTATTTATAGTCACTAGGACGTGAAAAAACTCGTGAAAAGGGATTCAGAAGCTTCTAGAAGCAAATAATTAAAAAACAGGATATTTTGAACTCGTCACCCATGGAGTTGAATGTGTCGCCACATGGACAAGCGATAGCTTAGGATATTTTATCTTCAGGTGTGGAAAAATAGAAGAAAATATCTATTTGGGACTAGTCACCGATTAAGGTGGCATTCAGTTCGAAATATCTCCACGTTTAAAATAAAAATCCAAAACTGATTTAACAAATATCTAGAAACTGTAAATGAATCATCCTAATATTTTCAAACTCTCTCGAAATCGCGAGAATATTATAAAAATATTTGAATTCAAATCAAATTTTAAATCCAAATTTAAAATCAAAATCAAATTTAAAAAATAAAATCTCCAATAATTACGAGAACTATGTCAAATATATCAATAACAAC